>WNWK01024220.1:0-10000 GCA_009830355.1 Cherax destructor
TGGTAAGACTATTATGCTTTGCCTACAGTGTGCAGACACTTAAGAGCAAATAACATAGTTTGTACGTGTTTATCTTCAGAACCTTTTTTTTATACATTTTTCGGCATCTTGGCAGCCAGGTCCAAGGCAAGTTTTGAAGCCAAGAGTCATTGGCTTCTTTCTTACAAATGGCTTGAAATTGAACCGAGATTGTTGATGCACTTTTGACATCATCAACACACTCAGGAGCATCATCTTGACTACATATATTTATTAAACTTGTCAGCATCTGTTCAAGATGCTCAATTTTTTCTGCAAGTTTGTTATAATATGAGGAAGGTCAGGCGAATCAAATGCCTCTCCAGAGGAAGGCTCTTCTGAATTAGTTGTTTCTGTAACACCTATCACCTTAACAGGTACCTTGGTTAAATCAGTGCTCTTTGTTGGTGCCTGTGACATGACTACCTCATCATTCATTGCGGGTCCTGTGCATCTGACTCATCTCCAGCTTCCAGGGGGGTTACATGTGTGGTGTCCGTCTGACTGTTGGAGATGTGTGTATTGGGAGGAGTGACATGCTTATCCCCAAATTCAAGTGGAGGCTGGTGGTGGGGGGCCCGGGGCCCTGTTTGGTGGGGGGCTCCTTGCATTAAAAAGGTCTAACTCTAATGGTTAGAAGACTTTTAAGTTTCTCATTGGAAAACTTTCGCCACTCTCAATATACGCACCATCCTCTTAAGATGAAGAAATGAAACAATAAATTGAATTTACAGTGTATTTTAGCAACCTTTCGGTTCATCTGCAAGTGTAACTCAAAAGTAATGTACAGACTTATGAGGAGTTATCTTCAATCATATAAAATATTATACGCCAGGTACATTCTGTGCTTTTCTGATGGAAAAGTCTCTGATGACTCCATCAAAATCCAACGAGCATAGGATGTCAGATTCTACGCTCACGACTGTCAGGTTCACAAGCCGCCCTTGCTTCATGCTCGTTCGTGGGGGGCACCTTCTGGTGGGGGGCCCCGGGGCCCCTCCCCTAAATCCGGCCCTGTTTATCATCATGTATCGTTGCTTGCATGCAAGAAACTATATCTTGTAAATTTTTGCTAATTTCTTTACAAGAGAAATAGTGTTTGTTGAACATGATATTTAATCGTTCAATGGTTTGTCATGACAACTTATCCTGCACAATGCAACTGATGAACCATTGGTCACATTGGTCTGTGTTATATTTAGTCTCTAAAGTTCTGAGACTTGTCTAAAGTGATTCTGAATGTCTGTAAATCTAAAAAAAACAATATATTGGTGGCTTCAAGCTTGAAATTTTGACTGCATGTCTAACCCTGACCTGGAAAACATCGAGGTAATTGTCTGCTAAGACCCATAAAGCTTGTTGATAATTATATTTAACCACTGGAAACTATTTAACATAGTTTAATTTAGCTATCTCATCAATATCAGTTCTGTTATGTATTAGAGACCGAAATCCATTGATAGATTCCTCATAGTCATGACCTTGAAACATAGGTAATGAGAGGTGAGGTAGGCTTGGGAGTGGTATGGCATCTGTGATAGGTGTGGCAGGTGTGCCAGGTGTGCCAGGTGGCTGACCACTAACTGAAGTAAGTCTTTGTGAAAGAATTTTGAGGCAGGTACAGTGTGCCTCTGCCCATTTTTCTTGATTACTAAATTTAACCAAAAAAGTTTGAATGTCATCCTCTGACGGATTTTATTTTAGAAATTCGCTTTCGTATTTAGTACAAGCTGAGTTAATGATCTTCAGACGTTTTGTAAGTAGATCTAGTTTTGTTTGTAGGACGTCATAATCATTGTTTGTATTTTGAATCAGCCCTTTACAGACAGTAATCAAATTTTCTATCTTCATTTCTTTCGTCTTAAGAGACAAACTGTGATTGTAAAGAAGCCATATTGTACTTTTTTATACACTAGAAATACTCAATAAATTCCTAACAGTGTATTCTGTTGGGAATTTATTGAGAATTTAAACTAGTGTATAAATACTTCACAGTGGTGTACAACTGTGTTTGAAGAGTTCATGATATGGTCAGCATACCCCACTGACCCAAATATGGTGAGCCAGTGCGGTCAGTAACCTTGGGTATGCTGGGTGACCTTGAGCCGGGTTCTTGATAGACTGGGATAAACGACACTCCAACGATGCTGTCTCACCTTTGTAAGATGCTATACACATCACACATATAACCTTCTTCAAATTATAAAAAAGACAATTCATGAGACAGTCTCGTCCCTTAATTTGTGTCTATAAAAAACACTATGTGTGTAGAACATACACAGATATTCAGACAAATCTGGTCTGAGACCACAGTCTTCGTCTGATGGGTGTGTCGCACTGGATGCCCTCTCAGTCTATGTGAGGGTCAGGGGTGAGCAGCATCCGTTTTCTGTTTGAGTAGTTTGATATCGTTTTCTATGCGGAGTTTTGATGCTTCGTTTTCTGTTGAGAGGCAGCTAGCCTTGACTCACCGTTTTCTCACCCTGCTAAGATAAGATTTCTTCGGATTTTTAACCCCGGAGGGTTAGCCACCCAGGATAACCCAAGAAAGTCAGTGCGTTATCGAGGACTGTCTGTCTTATTTCCATTGGGGTCCTCAATCTTGTCCCCCAGGATGCGACCCACACCAGTCGACTAACACCCAGGTACCTATTTGCTGCTAGGTGAACATGACAACAGGTGTAAGGAAACACGTCGAAATATTTCCACCCCGCCGGGAATCGAACCCGGGCCCTCCGTGTGTGAAGCGAGAGCTTCAGCCACCAGGCCACCGGGACCTGGTGACGCCTTGTACATATATGGTTGTAATAAAGCTGCTGTGGGAACAAGGAAGTGGAAGAGTTCACTAGCCCCTTCCGAGAGGGCTAAGCCCCTCAGAGGGCTGAGAGTTACCCCCTCCCTTGAAACTGGAGAGTTTTTTCCACAAGTGAAGACTGGTCTAGTCTGGTCACAGACAGGGCCGCAGGGGCGTTGACCCCTGGAATTCTCTCCAGGTAAACTCCAGGTAAACACTAACATTGAAGACACACTTATATTGAAGACACACTAATATTGAAGACACACTAATATTGAAGACACACTAATATTGAAGACACACTAATATTGAAGACACACTAACATTGAAGACACACTAATATTGAAGACACACTAATATTGAAGACACACTAATATTGAAGACACACTAACAATGAAGACACACTAACATGGAAGACACACTAACAATGAAGACACACTAACATGGAAGACACACTAACATGGAAGACACACTAACAATGAAGACACACTAACATGGAAGACACAGAACATGGAAGACACACTAACAATGAAGACACACTAACATGGAAGACACACTAACATGGAAGACACACTAACATGGAAGACACACTAACATGGAAGACACACTAACAATGAAGACACACTAACATGGAAGACACACTAACATGGAAGACACACTAACATGGAAGACACACTAACAATGAAGACATACTAACAATGAAGACACACTAACATGGAACATGGAAGACACACTAACATGGAAGACACACTAACAATGAAGACACACTAACATGGAAGACACACTAACATGGAAGACACACTAACAATGAAGACACACTAACATGGAACATGGAAGCCACACTAACATGGAACATGGAAGACACACTAACATGGAAGACACACTAACATGGAAGACACACTAACATGGAACATGGAAGACACACTAACATGGAAGACACACTAACATGGAAGACACACTAACATGGAAGACACACTAACATGGAAGACACACTAACATTGAAGACACTAACATGAGACACTAACATGGAAGACACACTAACATGAAGACACACTAACAACAATGGAAGACACACTAACATGGAAGACACACTAACATGGAAGACACACTAACATGGAAGACACACTAACATGGAAGACACACTAACATGGAAGACACACTAACATGGAAGACACACTAACAATGAAGACACACTAACATGGAAGACACACTAACATGGAAGACACAGAACATGGAAGACACAGAACATGGTGGGGAAGGGAAAGCTGGAAGTTAATTAAAACTGTAATAAACTAGAAGGGGCACACATTGATGAGCAGAAGTGGAATGTACATCAGAGAACTACTTACAAAAGTAACATAAGTTAAACAATAACAACAACCACTTTAAATCACCTGTCACTCAAAAATCAAGTGTGTTTGCAACCAATGATCTTCTTACAAAGGATCAATCATCTTAGCAGTAATGTACATGTTAATATAACCCTGGTATAGTACATGTTAATATAACCCTGGTATATAATACTGACAAGTATATAGGTAAGACGTGCACCATTTACGTATCTATTCCGAAACGTTTTGGTTTTCCAGTTGGCTTCTCCAGTCGAATACAGAGAAGACAGTGGAAGAAACAGAGACGATGTAATCGGACCATCACCCTCGATGTAGTAGTTTTCAGGTTTTAAGACTAAGGGACTGACCTCCTCAAAACAACTACTTCGAGGGTGATGGACTGATTGCATCGTCTCAACATCTTCACTCTTTCCGCTGCCTCCTCTGTATTCGACTGAAGATGCCTACTGTGTAAGCGAAGAGTTTCGGGATAAAGATACCTAAATACTGCACATGTTTCTTACCTATCTATCCAGTAGTGTTCATGAAAGTTCTCAAATTTATGAGTGAATAACAGCGCTGCGCGGTGTTTGTTCCAGCTGAACATTGCTGATCACAAATTTTCAGGACATAGTGGCACAGTTTCTTCCTGAAAGTTACCACCTTCACTCTGTCAATATTTCTGACTTCTGTTGGCAACGAGTTAAATGGTGGATGTTGACATGTGTTCTTTAATTTCAATTATTATTAGTATTATCAAAACTAAGTCTAAATTCAATTTGGGTTTATTTTACACTTTCTCCTATATCTTTCATTCTAGTAAGTTTTTATGGCAGTGTATCAAGTATCTTCTATGGATTTACAATATTATCAAGTCTCTCTCTCTCTCTCTCTCTCTCTCTCTCTCTCTCTCTCTCTCTCTCTCTCTCTCTCTCTCTCTCTCTCTCTCTCTCTCTCTCTCTCTCTCTCTCTCTCTTTCATTTAAGAGAGAAGTAGCAGTGTTTCGAGACATTCTCAAGAGGTGTTTTAAGATTCTATGTAGACACTAACTAAGCATTACATTTCCCAGCCCAGTTATCTCTTCAGCCTTGAAAGTGCACTCAAGACACAACAATATTGGAGTCAATCAATCACTACTGACTTGAAAAGTACCATCAAAGGAATTCCTTCTATTGTTTTGTATATGCAGTACTGTACTCATAATCCACCCCCTCTAACTTTCCTGGTCTTTGCTGTCAAAACCATTTAACAGATACCGGCAAAGCTCTCGCTTCACACGCTGAGGGTCCGGGTTCAATTCCCGGCGGGGTGGAAACATTGGACGTACTTCCTTACAGCTGTTGTCCTGCTCACCTAGCAAATAGATACCTGGGTGTTAGTCGACTGGTGTGGGTCGCATCCTGGGGGACAAGATTGAGGACCCCAATGGACACTGCCTTTCTTGGGTTATCCTGGGTGGCTAATCCTCCGGGGTTAAAAATCAGAGCGAAATCTTATCAATGTTCTTCACAAGGAAGTGGTCAACCTGTTAGAGGTCATATTGCGTCTGACTGAACTATACAACCAGTTGAATTCAGCTTCTCACACTAAACATTTCCTTAATGTAACGATAAAAAAAACTTTTTATGGTCTATGATCTTATCAGCTGATTTTGTAGGGGAAATAAACTAACCTTAAAGGAGGAGGAAGGATGAGGGGGGGGGGGAGAAACTAGCAACTTCACTAATAATAGTCTGAATCGGGGTTTTTTTTTTTTTTGAAAACTGAGATTGTCCATGAAGATTGTCTAAAAAATAAATTATTTTCGTTATTTCGACACTTAATGACAGTTTGCGCAAAATTGGGATTATATTATCATCCCACAAAAATCTGAACTTTTGTTTTTCTCTTGTGTTTTTCCTTAAAAAAATAAATGGTAATTTACTTCTTTGCCATTGCAATAACATGAGTTGGATCGCAGTTGATCTTAATTTTGAGTAAACACGCCATAAGTTTCACCATATACGAAAACAATAGTTGTTTTTTTTTACTCAATCTTCATGGAACTTTTAGTATAAGATCCTGACGCCATTCTGAACTTTAAAAAAAAATAACACTTCTAACTATTATTGCCTATATGCTAGTTTTAACATCCGTTCCTCCCTTCCTTAATGTACAAATACACTGGCCTTCTTTCTGGCCTTTGATATATTTGCCTTAGTTTCTATATTTAATGTTTTATTTACCTCGAGGAACAACAACAACAACAACAAAAAGATGAATTTCGGTTGCTGGGCCTAGTAGCCCAGATAGGTAGATCCAACTCACACCCGCTCATGTATTTGTTCAAGTTGGGTTTTTTTAACTAACAAAAGTTCTCACTACGATGACACTACTAGGGAATTTGTTCCACTCCTTCACAACTCTATTGATAAACCAGTGCTTTCCAAAATCTTTTCTAAATCAATTTTTTTTCAAATTCAACCCATTTCTCTGAGTTCTGACTCGTTTAGATATTTTCATCATGTTACTTATCTATTTTGTAAACACTCCGGCCATCTCGTACCAAGGTAGGGCGACCTGATAAAGAAAACACTTTCATTGTCACTCATTCAATCACTGTCTTACCAGAAGGGTGCCTACATCACAATTCAAATAACCCTCTAAACTGCAACATTCACACCCCTCCTTCAGAGTACAGGCACTGTACTTTCCACCTCCAGGACTCAAATCTGGCTAACTGGTTTTCCTGAATCCCTTTATAAATGTTACCCTGCTCACACTTCAACAGCAAGTCAAATCATAAAACCCACCTGCCCCTGAAATGCGTCACTCGTCACTCCATGAAAGAAAATGCTACAACTTATACAGCCGGACTATGGGAAACAAAAGAGGGAAGCCATAACCTCTCCAAAGAAGGAGGTTTTTTTTTAATGCCAAGAAGGAAAAAAGACTGGCAAGAAATGACAGAAATCTTACACTAACTGAAAACACTTCTGGAGCAGAGGCACAGTCATTGGCCTCCACTCCAGAACAACAGATATTAAAGCCAGCAAATAAAACCCCTTAAATTCCATCAATATAACGACATTACCTTTGCAAACATACAGGGTCTAAAGCCGTCAACAAACAACAAAATTCCTTACATCATGGGAGGAGAACTGTTCAAGTATACCACGAGGAAAGACTGTAAGGGATTGAAACTATAATACATAAAATCCATACATAGCAAACTGCAGTACATATATATCAAACTACAGTATATATATATGTATATATATATATATATATATATATATATATATATATATATATATATATATATATATATATATATATATATATATATATATATATATATATATGATATCAAAAGCTTGGAATTCTTCTATTTCATATGGTTGTCTTGCATATTTTGATATCACCTGTTATTGATCTTTGCATATTTATGATATATTATATATATATATATATATATATATATATATATATATATATATATATATATATATATATATATATATATATATATATATATATATATATATATATATATATATATATATATATATATATATATATATATATATATATATATTATATATAACTACAGTATACATACCAACATATAAAACAAATTACTTTTATAATAGGCTTATCTAGCCAGCCAACCTTGAAGAACTGTTCAAGTGCACCAGGAGGGAAGATTGTTGCATGGGATTGAAACTATAATACATAAAATTCATATATATCAAACTACAGTATATATACCAATATTTATATATATGTATATAATTTTTATATATAATTAGTCTATTCTAGCCAGCCTACCCAGAAGAACTGTTAAACACTAACAACTAAATACTTTTAGTAGTTATAGACTAGGTAGTTAGGAGAGTTGTAAAGGTGTTGTAAAGGGTTGTAAATGATCACCACCATGAAAATCTGTGTAGTCTGCATAAAAGGTAACAGATGAAGTCATGCCTGGATTGCATGCAGTCTCATGGGTCATGCAGTGACCACCTTTGATATAGAATCAGAGAAATGTTTTTGGGTCTGCCCAAACGAGATAAACCTGTATGAGAAAATTACATCTATATTAAAAGACAAGAACACCAATAAAATATACTTCTTGAAAGACATGTCAGCCTGGTATGACAGCTGGGAAAATAAAATGGGTGGGTTGGACGGAGCTGTCCTGGAGGACAGTGCTCCAGAGGGTGCTAGTGTTGTCCTGGAGGACAGTGCTCCAGAGGGTGCTAGTGTTGTCCTGGAGGACAGTGTTCCAGAGGGTGCTAGTGTTGTCCTGGAGGACAGTGCTCCAGAGGGTGCTAGTGTTGTCCTGGAGGACAATGTTCCAGAGGGTGCTAGTGTTGTCCTGGAGGACAGTGCTCCTGAGGGTGCTAGTGTTGTTCTGGAGGACAGTGCTCCTGAGTGTGCTAGTGTTGTTCTGGAGGACAGTGCTCCTGAGGGTGCTAGTGTTGTCCTGGAGGACAACGCACCAAATGGAGATAGTGGCCCTGGTGATGAAACAAGTAAAGACAACGTTATTCAATTTACAGAGGTACAAAATAGCGATACTGCTGGAGATGGACAAAAGGGAATGATGCCTCAGGGAATAGTGTTGATGTCCATACAGGGGCGGTAGGTAGAGGGGAAACAAAAAATGCACCATCAGGGAAAGTAGCTGCAATAAATCCTAGCAAACAAAATTCCAATCTATACAAATTTTATGCCTTGGGTATCTGCAAGCATGGTATATCTGGAAAAACAGGTGGGACAGGCATCTTTGACCATCCCAAAAAATGCTGCACCCACATGACAACAGGAGGGTGCAACTTCCCTTCCTTTAACTTATTTCACCCCGAAATGTGTCACTCGTCACTCCATGAAAGAAAATGCTACAACATATACTGCCAGGCACATCATCTAAAGGGGACAAGAAGGCACAGACCAGCCGGGTTATGGGAAACGAAAGAGGGGAGCCATAACCTCTCCAGAGAAGGAGGTTATTTTAGTGCCAAAAAGGAAAAAGACTGGCAAGAAATGACAGATATCTTACACCAACTGAAAACACTTCTGGAGAAGAGGCACAGTCATTGACCACCACTTCAGAACAACAGATATTAAAACCAGCAAATAAACTTCTCCTAAATTCCATCAATATAACGACATTTATCTTTGCAAACGTACAGAGCCTAAAGCCGTCAACAAACAACAAAATTCCTTACATGGTGGGATTGCTCACGGAGTTAAATGCAATGTTTGTAGCTTTCACTGAAACCCAAGTAAAGGATAATTTTGACAACGAAATATGGATCTCAGGTTATAACCTATTCAGATTCGACAGACTAAACAGGCAACAAGGGCGGGTTTGGCTTGTACGTCACAGAGTCGCTCATTTGCTCAGAACTACTAAACACTTCAAATTATGTAGCTGAAGTTTTGGCAGTTAAGATTGAAAACCAAAACCTTGTCCAGGAACAGCTTTTGAAAATTGACCACTGTCTGGAAAATCTCCCAACTCCTGCCCCAAACATCTTGCTACTGGGAGATTTCAACTTGAACACCTAAAATGGAAGGAGTATAGCAAATAATATTTTAGCAGAGATCACCCCAGGAGGCAACTCAGGTGAAAATTCGCACACACATGAGCTATTAAATTTCTGCACCAAATTCACTTTAAACCAGCAAATATTAGAGCCTACAAGATTAGAAAATATGCTGGACCTCATCTTCACTAACAACGACGATCTGATACGTAATATACCCTTATCAAAGACAATACACTCAGATCACAACATAATAGAGGTACAGACATGTATGCACAGGGCTCCTGACCAGCAAAATGTGATCAGTCATGAGGGTGTCTTCACAA
>WNWK01024220.1:15000-30027 GCA_009830355.1 Cherax destructor
GTGTGGGAACTTGTGAGATGCTCACTCTGGCAGTCACTGTTGACACTGATAACACAGAACCGCTATGTCCTGTCCTCACAAGTACGCATTTGTATTACTTTTTTTGGAAAGGGTTAACTGAGTATAAGGAAAGTCCTGACTTTCCCCATGCACAAAGAACAGACTCGATGTGGAATCTACCTTAGTTAGAAATTCCTTGAATCTACCAGGCTATTGACTTCTAATGACCTCTCTCCCTCTCTTGGATGACACGTCCATGGGGGAACGGTTCCTGTAATCAGTTAAAGATATTAGCATTCCCAGCATACATTTTAGGGGTTGTTGTATTCATTGGGGTTTCCTTAGCTAGTATTTATATACATAGAAAGATTATTAGCTTCTGGCCTGATTTTCAAGAGATGAGTATTCAGCAATCCTGGCTGTTATTTATCTTGGGCTCTTGGCCCAAAGCCGTAGCTAAATTACCCTGTGTTCCCTAAAATAACGATAGCTGCCAATTACTAAGTAAAAAACAAGAATAATCTTACGATGGGGCCTGGTGTAGAGGCTGGAGTGTGTCCACACTCCAGGAATGCCTCGACTTCGTTTTCGTTGCTCACCAGGCGAATATTTCGCTAACCACGTGTAGGTCAAGTTCAACTAGACCCTGACAGTGCGGTGTCTCAGACGAGAAGAATGAATCTGCTCAGAGGTGCTAGCTTTCATTATATGCCTAATCTCATTTCCTAATATAACATAATATTAATGTCTAAGACTACATTATTAATTATATTATTATTTAGTAATGATCCAAGCCTACCTAAATTATTCTTCAGGCCTAAATCTATCAATACATTAATCTCACAGTTAGTTGATTTGTTAGTGGGCTGTAAGAGTGTAATGCAACACACTCGCCATCCGACCACGACACTAAAATATTTACATACAAACATGGCAGTGGGAATTCGGGACCAAATAAATTCCCACAAAGATTATTGGTAACAGGTCCACATTCTGATTTCTACCCATTTATGCAAACTCTATTGCCTGTCGGTCAACCATGCCTTTATCCAGGAGAAATTGTTCCCTCCTATTCAGTGTGCTGCTACTTTCTCCAAGTCTCTTATGTGGAACTCTCTCCAATCAAACTAAGTGACCCACAAGGGTCATACAGCCTGCAGGATCGAATGTGCTAAAGATGAAATATGCAAAGATCAGACACCAGCGATGGTTAGGAATATGCAAGAGGCAGACTCAGTAAGGGTAGTGGGGAGCGATAAAGGAAAAAATATAATCAAAGTTGGTGTAATAAAACGGTCGCTGACAAAAAGTCAAGGAGGGAATCTGCATCAAAGGTGGGGCTGTCGTCGAGTAGGTTAGATTAAGTACTTTAGAGAGGTGACGACATGGGCGGTAAATTCTGTGTACCCACTGATAGACAGGACAGTCTATTAGTAGATGGAGAATTGACAACGGAACTTGACGGAGTCAATCACAGAGCAGTGATTGGTGCTTCTCCATGAAATACCCGAGTGGCGAGTGAGGAGTGAGTCTCCCTAAGATGACAGCGATGATAAGACCAGAAATCCAAAGTTTAACAGAATACAGTTTGTAATGCATCAACTCAGACGACCGTTGTTGGCAACAGTTGCGAAGTTGTCTAGAGATCACTGCAAAATAGTCTGCGAATGGAATACTCCTATATGGAATGAGAAAGTCATGAACAGATGACCATGCCAGAGTCCGCCTGCTCGTTGTCCTCAACATCAATATATCCAGGGACCCAGCAGAACGTTTGTTGCTGGATCCCTGTCTTTGATTTTACTAGAAATGCGACGCAACCAAAGTTGTATAGGAAGAACGAGGGGACGAGGAGTCTGTCTGAAACTTCTATGAATGTACAGACTTCAGGGATACATTATGTACAACAGCCATGAGAACTGCAAATCGCTCAGCTGTGAAAATGCTAGATGAGTTTAATAAATGACCTCGTATAACTGTCTGAAAAAACTGCTGCAAACCCAACTCCGTCAGAAGATTTAGAACCGTCAATGTAAACAGCAATGATATGAGAATGAGATTGGAAGTGGTTAAGAAAAAGGGAGCGAGAAGCTATAGTAGGTAATTGAGTTTTCGCACAAGAAAGTGGGTGAAAACAGGCACAAATTATCGGAACTTCCCAAGGGAAAAGAGAAATGTTAGATGGTAAACGAACATATATGAAGGTAATAAATGAAAAGAAACCAAGAGAGTGAATACGAATAGAAAAGAGATGCAGAAACAGGGGTGGAGATCAAATAAAGAACCTCTACTAACGTCTGTTGCCATCCTATATAAAGTAAAGTTTTATTTCATTGCAGATTGCAGATTACATAGGTATCGGTAGTTACAATGTAAATTGAGTGCAAGGAGAGCCACTGACATGCCATGGCATTAGGGGCAGCTTATTCTATTCCTTAAAGACTATGTACTTAATATTAGAGAAATTTATTGAGTTTACTCTAGTTAGGATCGTGAAGGTCATGAGACCGGACAAACCATGGGAGACAATGGCCATCACGCCAATCGTGTAAAAATGAAACATTCGCCTCTGTATATAGGCTCTCAACCGAAGAGGAACGAAAATCCCTAGACACAAACGCGGTCCTTGATGATCAGTGGGATAAAGCTCAGAGTTGTGGGAGGCCTGCATAATACAGCTGGTCGCCATAATCCAGTTTCGATAAGATTAGGGCAGAATGAAGACGGAGAGTTCGTCTATCAACCCCCAAGAAAGATGGGCAAGAGTTTTAATGAGGTTCAGCCGTCTATGACAAGTTGCTTTCAGGGAGGTAATGTGAGGTTTCCAGAACATCCGTCGATCAGACAGGAGACCGAGAAACTTGACCGTATCACGTTCAGGGATACGGGAGCCAGACAGGCACGATGAAGAATCAGAGACAAAACGTCTGGTGAAAGTAATTTGGTGCGTTTTATCACCAAAAAATATAAATTCATGAGTAGTGGCGCAATGGAAAACACGGTTTGCAGTATTCTGGAGTGACACTGCTACTAGGTTAGAGTGCCTGCACAAGCTATAGCAAAGACATCAACATACAGTGATGACCAAATATTAGATGGGAGAACTGAGGCCAAATCATTAATAACTAGTGGAAAAAGAGTGGTGCTAAGTACACATCCCAGAGGGACACCTTCAGTTTAGACAAAATCCTGGAAAAGTAAATTATTAACCCGAACAAGGAAAAGTCTCTCAGATAAGAAGTTCTTAAGGAAAAGTGGCAGATTGCCCCGGAGGCCTAAGGAATGAGCTTGGGCCAAGATGTTACATCTCCAAGTAGTGTCATATGCCTTTTCAAGATGAAAAAAGACTGTGATAACTGAGTGGTTACTAGCAAAAGCATTACAAACATCGGTATCTAAGCGAAGTAAGGGTCAATAGTGGAGCGGTCCTTACAAGAGACAAATTGATAAGTGGAAAGACTATTGTGTCTATAAATACCATAGGAAACGTCTATTTATTAGACGTTCCATCACCTTGCACACTACACTGGTAAGAACAATGGGATGAAAGTGAGAGCCATCATGGCCCGAAGTACCTGGTTTATGAAAAGGCAGAACAACAAAAGTTTTTCACAGCTGGGGAAGAACCCCTGCGACTACACAGAAATAAAAAGTCGTAAGAGGACTACGAGGGCTGACGGATGTCAGCCCTCGTAGTCATCAGGATGTCATCAGGTCCAGATGCCAACGACTGGCAAACGGAATATGTTAATTCTAGTTGTAGAAGCATAAAAGGCACATTATAAGGCTCTTCTCAGCTTGAAGAAATGTACAAAGGCAGTAACTCTCTAACAGACTTGGAGGAAACAAACGAGGGGCAGAGATGGAACCCCTGAGAGATACGGACAAGATGATTTAAAATTGCTGACACCGGCAACCCTAAGAAAGGGAGCCGGGTCTGGAGAATACCTGCCACGCAATTTCAGTTCTTTTTCCAAACTGCACTCATAGAGGAAGCCGAAGTGATAGTAGAAAAATAATACCGCCAACAAGTGCATTTAGCTTCCCGGATTACACGTCGGGCAACCGCCCTCACCCGCTTAAAATCAAGGAGTCGCCCTGTGGTCCTATTTTAACGACGTAGGCCCCATGCAGTACATTTCAAACGCACCAAGGTACGTATTTCTGAGGGTGCCTACCTGAGGTTTGAGGGATTTTATTCGAGGCTGCAGTTAAAACTGAGGACAAAAATAGTTGTTTTAGCTCAGCAGGAGAGGAGAAAGGAGAAGGTTCTTCACCAAAAACAGTTTGAGGCCAGTAAAGGGCCCAATTCGCCCATTCAAACTGCCAATGTAGGCTACGAGGAAATCTAGAATACGAATGAGAAGTAAGTAGGATAGGAATATGATTCAGTCATGTAAATCTGGAAGCACAGACCAGATAAAGTCGAGAGCAGTTGAAGAGAAGCAAATTGAGAGATCTATACAAGGAAGAGTTTGAGTGCGAGGGTCAATATGAGTGGGAGTACTTGTATTTAAAACATGGAGGGGAAGAGAAGTGAGAAGAGCCTCTAACTGATCGTCACAGTGAGACCCTTCCCAGAGGAAATTATGAGCATTAAAATCTCCTAATAAGAGGAGAGGAGGAGCTAGGGAAATCAGTAATTCCACATCAGGAATAGATAAAGGTCGAGAAGGAGAAAGATACAAAGAAAAGATTGCATTTCACTTGCTCAAGTAGATACGGGCAGCAGTGTAATGCAGCGAAGTATCAACAAAGAATCTGAGAGTGTGGAATACCGGTGCGTACAAGAAGTTTACTTTCATTGAAAGTCTCATCGGGAAAAGGATCCGATGAATGCAATAAGATATAGCCCGAGACGGGATGGAAAACAGTGAAGTGCAATTTAGGTTCTTGTAAACAGAAAACAACAGGGGAAACCGAGAGAGCAACACCTGAAGCTCACCCAGATTACCCTTGAGGCTTCGAATATTCCACTGTAAGTAAATCATGATCTGCGAATATAAGTATACTGATAGCATGAAGTAAGAGGAGTCTGCTGACTAGCAGTTAGTATAATCTACATGTGGAGGTAGCGGAAAATTAGTAAGCAGTGAAGGATCTTATCTCACTTACGCACCCAAACGGTAGCTAACCACATGAAAACTACTTTATCTTGCACATATCCACAGCAAAATACACTTATTGATATCTGTGATTCCCCTTAATTTGCACATGACTAACCAAAATTCTAATACAACTATTGCTTCATAATTCTTAAGCTAGTCATAAGTTTGCCTAAGACACTCCAATATAGAAACGGTATTATGCCAATACATCACCTTTACCATTAATATATAAACTAATTGTTAAATTCTTAAATGTTTGAATTTCACTACCTCACTTTTGTAAACCTCAATTTTGTAAACCTAGTTAATCACTACAATTACCTAACCTTAATATCAGTATAATCATTGTGTCACTATTGAGTAAGACCTATCATAAGACTGCCTGAAAAACCTAGGCATACCTAGACATATTATTGGCCATCTTGTAATATCTACTTCATAAAATGTATAAATAATATACGTACACCCCACTTTGTAATATTACCAGAAATAAAGAATTTGAATTTGAATGCTGCGAAAAAAGGGAGGTGATTAGAAGGTTGAGGAAGGTGTGAAGGAAAAGTGATTGTTATGTCTCCTCAGTATATTCGGAGATGACTTCAAGAATTTCAGATGACGAGAACGTTGAAGGTAATACGATATCAGAGATAGAAGATGGATGGTGAATAAAGATTGGAGAGACAATGGGAGTTACCAAAGAAGAGTGGGATGAGAGGATAGTGGGAACTTAGGAAGAAACTTGGGGGAGGACAGGAGAGGGAGGAACTTGAGTGGGGACAGGAGAGGAGGGAACTTGAGTGGGGACAGGAGAGGAGGGAATTGTACGAGGGGGAGGATGAACCTCCGTCCCCGTAACAGATACAGTAAGAGGTAAAGTACTAGGCTCAGAGAATATAAAGAAAAAATGTATGGGAACGATAAGTGATGGAGAGGTTAAACGAGATATGAAGTTTGGAGATGTTTTAGACTTTAAAGAAGTAGGGACACGAGGTTATGGGTGGCGTTGACATAGAAACATGCGAGCGAGAAGATGAGAGGCAAGGGCAGTGGGAGGCGACGAGGTAGAGACCTCGGAGCCCACGGCTGCAAAAGAGCTAGATACAAAGATGACTGTGGAAGGCTTGACTAAAGAGGAGATTGTTGCAGGAGGTACCACTGAGATTGTGGGCCGCATAGTATCTCTAGAATAAGAAAGCGGTGAAAGTCGGAGGCGGAGATGGGAGACTCTGCCACAGCATAAGAGAAACCTTATTTCTCTTTGAGACAGCGAATTTCTTGTTCCTTTAATTAAGAAAACTTGGCAACAACGAGTGTAAGCCGGGTGAGCCTCATTACAATTGAGGCAAGAAGGAGGTATGCTACAGGATATATTGTTATGGTCGGCAGCACCACCACAGACTGCGCATTCCGCCATGGGCCTGCAATATCTTGCTGGGTGTAGGAATCAATTCCCGTACTTGTAAACAGTGTTCTGCCATATATACAGAGGACGGAAGTTCACGGCAGTCAAAGTTACCCAAGCTATATTGCAAGGAAGGCGTCTCTGCTCGCAGGCAGGTAGTACATAAGTGTCCACTTTAAGAACTGGGAGGTCAGTAACCTATGTCCGGAAATCACATTGAACAATCGTGAGTGGAAGAACTACGGTTCCACTGCACGAATTGAGAGACGTGTTTATGAAACGTGACCGGAATATCGTCAATGGAGGTAAGAAGAGAAAAACTGTGAGCTTGGCCAGCATGTCTTACCGTGACAATGTGTGCACCACTCTCAAGATCATGAAATGAAATATTTTGACCAGAAAATTATGATCAGAAAGACAGTCAGTGGGAGATGTCAGTTGTAGAGTGAAAAACTTAGTCCATTGTGTACCATGAAACGTAGATTGCAAGGGAAGTAAGTGTTCTGCCGATCGTTTCTGGGAAGAGCGAGAGGTAACCGAGACAGTGTCATCCGTTAAAGGTCATGGTGTCATGGTTGTTTAGGTGGGGGACCGGAGTTGGTCCGTCCTGAGATGGGTAGGAGATCTGAAAATCGTCACACTGTATGGGGAGAAGCCGGAAGTGTGGTCAAAGACACGCGGAGGTCAGACGTATCGAGAGTCAGGCAGAACCTTGTGCCAGAGGTGGGCAACGAAATGTTACCTTGAGAAGGTACCAGGGTGTTAGAGAGGCCTGAAGAAAGATCTAATATCGAGTCAGGGTCGTAAGAGGGTGCCGCAGGAGAAAGGGATCCGGGATGAGGAATTTCATAGATATGGGACTCCATGTTAAGGTTTCTTTTTTTTTTCTCGGAAAAAAAGGAGAAAAAAAGGGGGGTACGTAAGAGGGTAGCTCCTAGGAGGAATGAAAGGTCTTGTATATTCCCATCCGTGCCCAAGAGGGTCCTCAGGGAGGCCGGTAGTGCAGATGCAGCGTGGAACCAGTGCCTTAAACTACCCTGCTCGCCGGTAAACCGGCAATCCAGGATAGCAACCTTACATCCACCGAATCACCGCGGTGGACAAAAGAGAGGGCAGCGAGAAACCCGACGCAAGGCATACCTCCTTCGGCCTGTCGGTTCCTTCCCGGAACAGACAGACAGCCTCCAGAGAAACACCTATCACCCAAAGGACATCGTTAGCCTCCCTCCGGGACTCCGGAGGGTGGATCGGAGCATCCCCAGATGATCCAGAGTGCACAGCAAACAACACCAAGGGCCTCAGTGGAATGGGACAGACATCGACACCCTTTCCCCAACCATGGAACTAGAATTTCGGAGGGGAGAACCTAAAAGGCCGAAAGCAGGAAAGGAAGGAGAGGGGAGGGATGTGGAAAGGAGGTGGGATGGGAAAGGAGGGATGGGAAGGATGGGGTAGAGAAGGGAGGAGTGGGGGGTATTTAGGTTCGGTCGGAAGAAGAAGACCGAAAGGTCCAATTCCTTTGACCAAAAGCGTCTTCACCACAACAAGGAGCGTCCCCCTTGAAGAGTCTTCTTTTAAGTGGGACATTCAGGTTATATTGTTTTTTTTTCCTTTTCCTTCGACCAGGGACCCAGTACCTGTCTCTGGTAGTGGAAGCAATGACTCAAACCTCTGCAGCTTTCTAGAGGGATAAAACCATTAATTATTATTCTAGTAATAAGTCCTACTCTAGTGGGAGCCAGAATACCTCTGGGGATCAGTGCCAATGTATCCTCTCTCCCCCGATGAATGATAAATGCTTCACTAACATACTGGGAAGCCACTCAGCTCTCACATCAAACTGAAAAAGCTAAAAGACATTCACAATGCAAATCGCACACTAGAGCTACTCTCTAGAGGCCACGACACTGGTGATCCATTTCAACACAACGGCGATAACTCAACTCCTTCCAGGTTGCTGGAGGAATGGAGGGCCCCTGGTAATGACTACATGTGGATATACTTCATTCATGGGCCTGGGAAATGGGACATCATCAGGTTTGATCTGAGGAAGAGTTCTTCATCAAGGTATTCCCTCTTCAAGGATACCCTGACTTAAAGTACCTTCCTGCTAGTGCAACTCAGCGTGGTGGCACAACAAACGCCACACAAGTTAACTAACTTGTGCTATCCGCACCATCTTCCTTCACTACAGCTGAAGACTATTGATCTAATGAGAATTATTCTCAAAGTTTTAAGAAGACGGGAATCGAGGCAGGAGATGCAGCTGATGCTGCTGGCTTCCTCTTGCAATTAGTGGCAATTCATGCAGGTAAAGTTGACCACATCTTACCTTCTTTCCTACTTCTTATCATGTCTTGATAAATAAAAATATAAATGTATTTGTGACTAAAAAAATATACAATTACTATTACTATATTCCCATAAGGAAGTACTAAACCCACGAGGAGTCATACAAAACCTAGAGAATGAGAAAATGCAGTTTGATCCAAGGAAGGGGAAGGTAGCTCCAATTCCAAGAATCAAAAGCCTTTTGCCAGCATCAAGGCACCCCTCATCCTAGAGACAGAAGAGGCTTAATGAAAATTTTAATTAACTATAGGTCGCAGTTTGATGTTAGGAACTGGACTTATATTCCACTTCTTTGGACTGAACCTAAATACTTCCCATCCCTCAGGTGCTGTGACCCATACAGGTTCAGCTTTTACCCTTGATTAAAATTAATGTGGGAAAAAATTGATGATATATGGGCAAGTATTTGCATTATTCTGTGGATAAAAGTACAGACCTTCGTGTAGGCCTGGAGTACAGGCCTGCAGTGTAGTCCTGGAGTACAGGTCTGCAGTGTAGTCCTGGAGTACAGGCCTGCAGTGTAGTCCTGAAGTACAGGCCTGCAGTATAGGCCTGGAGTACAGGCCTGCAATGTAGGCCTGCAGTGTAGTCCTGAAGTACAGGCCTGCAGTGTAGGCCTGGAGTACAGGCCTGCAGTGTAGTCCTGGAGTACAGGCCTGTAGTGTAGGCCTGGAGTACAGGTCTGCAGTGTAGTCCTGGAGTACAGGCCTGCAGTGTAGTCCTGGAGTACAGGCCTGCAGTGTAGGCCTGGAGGTAAACAAGTTAAACACTAAATCAGACATGTTTGAGCTGCAAAATAAACGTTTTAATAATTAATTAAACAAGATAAAAGCATAATAAAAACAGCGCAGTATTTTGAAGATTATAACATAAACCTGAATTGGAATGAGAGGAGTTGGGAGAGCAATAATAAGACTTGATTTGACAAAAAAAAAAAAAAGAACAGCTCAAATTCCTTGCATCAAGAGTCCTTCATCAGAATCAAGGCACATCCGTCCACTACCCTTGAATTAAGTATTTTAAAGAAAGGCCAATTAGAAAGTAAATGATTAAGCAGTAAGAGAGAACCTGACAGAGTGCCACATAATATATACTAACACTAAATGACAATAGATATACAGAAGTCAGAGTAAATTGCATCGAAAAATGAAAAACCGAAAATAATTACTGTACCACATCAAATATTAGGAGATAATAATAACAGTTTACTGTAATTATCTTTTCAATGTTCAAGTTCTTGGTAGAGACAAAGTTGATAACACTTAATGCAAGATGTTATGACAGACTGATGACTAGATATTGTAAGTTACGTTAATGCAGGTGCAGTGCAAAGTAACTTCAGCAGAAATGGGGTCCCTTTGGCCTCATTTGATGGCTATGATACAGGGAGAAGAATTGGGATCTAACCCTCTGAGGGTACCTTAGTGCAGTTAAATGTTAATGCGGTTTACGCAATGCAACAAATATAGTGTAATGCTTTGCTTAAGATAAATCTAATAAAAAACAAACATTTTTTTTTTTAACATATCGGCTATTTTCCACCATGGCAATGACTCCCATAAAAGAAAATATTCACCAGCATTCATTCAATAGCTGTCTCACCATAAGCACGAAGATATTACAAATAAAATAACATTCCCTCCATCATCTGGAGTGCAGGCACCATACTTCACACCTCCCTCCTCTGGAGTGCAGGCACCATACTTCACACCTCCATCCTCTGGAGTGCAGGCACCATACTTCACACCTCCATCCTCTGGAGTGCAGGCACCATACTTCACACCTCCATCCTCTGGAGTGCAGGCACCATACTTCACACCTCCATCCTCTGGAGTGCAGGCACCATACTTCACACCTCCATCCTCTGGAGTGCAGGCACCATACTTCACACCTCCTCCTCTGGAGTGCAGGCTACCTATCTCACACCTCCATCCTCTGGAGTGCAGGCACCATACTTCACACCTCCATCCTCTGGAGTGCAGGCCACTCATACTTACACTCCATCCTCTGGAGTGCAGGCACCATACTTCACACCTCCATCCTCTGGAGTGCAGGCACCATACTCATCATCCTCTGAGTCAGGCACCATCTCCACTCCCTTCTGGAGTGCAGGCACCATACTTCACACTCCATCTCTGGAGTGCAGGCACATACTTCACACCTCCATCCTCTGGAGTGCAGGCACCATACTTCACACCTCCATCCTCTGGAGTGCAGGCACCATACTTCATCTCGTGCAGACCTCTCACCTCCATCTCTGGAGTGCAGGCACCATACTTCACACCTCCATCTCTGGAGTGCAGGCACCATACTTCACACCTCCATCCTCTGGAGTGCAGGCACATACTTCACCTCCATCCTCTGGGTGCAGGCTACTCATCATCTGTGCATCTACACTCCATCTCTGGAGTGCAGGCACCATACTTCACACCTCTCATCTCTGGAGTGCAGCACCATACTCACCTCTCATCCTCTGTGAGTCAGATCATACTACACCTCCATCTCTTCTGGGTGAGGCACATACTCACTCCATTCCTCTGGAGTGCAGGCACAACTCAACCTCACCTATCAGGCAAATATTCACACTCCATCTCTGGAGTCAGGCACCTCTCACACTATCCTCTGGAGTAGGCACCATACTACACCTCCATCTCTGGAGTGCAGGCACCATACTTCACACCTCCTCCTCTGGAGTGCAGGCACCATACTTCACACCTCCATCCTCTGGAGTGCAGGCACCATACTTCACACCTCCATCCTCTGGAGTGCAGGCCTACTATTTGAACCATCTCACACCTCCATCCTCTGGAGTGCAGGCACCATACTTCACACCTCCATCCTCTGGAGTGCAGGCACCATACTTCACACCTCCATCCTCTGGAGTGCAGGCACCATACTTCACACCTCCATCCTCTGGAGTGCAGGCACCATACTTCACACCTCCATCCTCTGGAGTGCAGGCACCATACTTCACACCTCCATCCTCTGGAGTGCAGGCACCATACTTCACACTCCATCCTCTGGAGTGCAGGCACCATACTTCACCCTCCATCCTCTGGAGTGCAGGCACCATACTTCACCTCCATCCTCTGGAGTGCAGGCACCATACTTACACCTCCATCCTCTGGAGTGCAGGCACCATACTTCACACCTCCATCCTCTGGAGTGCAGGCACCATACTTCACACCTCCATCCTCTGGAGTGCAGGCACCATACTTCACACCTCCATCCTCTGGAGTGCAGGCACCATACTTCACACCTCCATCTCTGGAGTGCAGGCACCATACTTCACACCTCCATCCTCTGGAGTGCAGGCACCATACTTCACACCTCCATCCTCTGGAGTGCAGGCACCATACTTCACACCTCCATCCTCTGGAGTGCAGGCACCATACTTCACACCTCCATCCTCTGGAGTGCAGGCACCATACTTCACACCTCCATCCTCTGGAGTGCAGGCACCATACTTCACCCTCCATCCTCTGGAGTGCAGGCACCATACTTCACACCTCCATCCTCTGGAGTGCAGGCACCATACTTCACACCTCCATCCTCTGGAGTGCAGGCACCATACTTCACCTCCATCCTCTGGAGTGCAGGCACCATACTTCACACCCTCCATCCTCTGGAGTGCAGGCACCATACTTCACACCTCCATCCTCTGGAGTGCAGGCACCATACTTCACACCTCCATCCTCTGGAGTGCAGGCACCATACTTCACACCTCCATCCTCTGGAGTGCAGGCACCATACTTCACACCTCCATCCTCTGGAGTGCAGGCACCATACTTCACACCTCCATCCTCTGGAGTGCAGGCACCATACTTCACACCTCCATCCTCTGGAGTGCAGGCACCATACTTCACACCTCCATCCTCTGGAGTGCAGGCACCATACTTCACACCTCCATCCTCTGGAGTGCAGGCACCATACTTCACACCTCCATCCTCTGGAGTGCAGGCACCATACTTCACACCTCCATCCTCTGGAGTGCAGGCACCATACTTCACACCTCCATCCTCTGAGTGCAGGCACCATACTTCACACCTCCATCCTCTGGAGTGCAGGCACCATACTTCACACCTCCATCCTCTGGAGTGCAGGCACCATACTTCACACCTCCATCCTCTGGAGTGCAGGCACCATACTTCACACCTCCATCCTCTGGAGTGCAGGCACCATACTTCACACCTCCATCCTCTGGAGTGCAGCCACCATACTTCACACCTCCATCCTGTGGAGTGCAGCCACCATACTTCACACCTCCATCCTCTGGAGTGCAGGCACCATACTTCACACCTCCATCCTCTGGAGTGCAGGCACCATACTTCACACCTCCAGAACTCAAATCCATCTAACCAGTTTCCCTGAATCCCATCGTAAATGTTACCTTGCTCACATTACGTCATATCATCAAAACTACGAAAAATATACAAATCATGGAAGAGAAGGTAAGGAGGTTTGTTTATGTTCAAGCTATGTACTGTGAGAAGCTGGAGTGGAACGCAAGGTACAGACAAGGTACAGACAAGGTACAGACAAGGTACAGACAAGGTACAGACAAGGTACAGACAAGGTACAGACAAGGTACAGACAAGGTACAGACAAGGTACAGACATGTGTAAGAGAAGCTGTATAATGCAGAGGTGATGTTACAGCAGTGTAGGCTGTGACGAAAGGAATGGTGGGTGAAAAGTACACCAGTACGAAGCTGGTGAAAGAAGAAAAGTGAAGAAATATTATTACTTTGATGGGAAGAGGGCAGCCCATACTGTGTTGAACCCATACTGTGTTGAACCCATACTGTGTTGAACCCATACTGTGTTGAACCCATACTGTGTTGAACCCATACTGTGTTAAAGAACCCATACTGTGTTGAAACTGTGTGCCATACTGTGTTGAACCCATACTGTGTTGAACCCATACTGTGTTGAACCCATACTGTGTTGAACCCATACTGTGTTAAACCCATACTGTGTTGAACCCATACTGTGTTAAACCCATACTGTGTTGAACCCATACTGTGTTGAACCCATACTGTGTTAAACCCATACTGTGTTAAACCATACTTGTTAACCCATACTGTGTTGAACCCATACTGTGTTAAACCCATACTGTGTTAAACCCATACTGTGTTGAACCCATACTGTGAACCCATTGTAAACCCATACTGTGTTAATCCATACTGTGTTAAACCCATACTGTGTTGAACCCATACTGTGTTAACCCATATTTTAAACCCATACTGTGAAATCCATACTGGTGAACCCATACTGTGTTGAACCCATACTGTGTTGAACCCATACTGTGTTGAACCCATACTGTGTTGAACCCATACTGTGTTGAACCCATACTGTGTTGAACCCATACTGTGTTAAACCCATACTGTGTTAAATCCATACTGTGTTGAACCCATACTGTGTTGAACCCATACTGTGTTAAACCCATACTGTGTTAAATCCATACTGTGTTGAACCCATACTGTGTTGAACCCATACTGTGTTAAACCCATACTGTGTTGAACCCATACTGGAAAACACTCTCACAGATTATGGGCACCCACAAACTGAAAAAAAATAGGGATATTGTCCTAACTAAACCAAACGAAACACCACTACGGCCTATTGATACAGTAAACAAGATAAATGACTTCTTCTCAACTATAGGATCAAATCTTGCCAGTAAAATTCCAGATACCAATGCCCGAGCAAGTGATTACCTAGATGGGAATTTCCCATCCTCCTTATATCTTGCACCTACAGAACCCACTGAAGTCTCCATGATAATCAAGTCACTTAAAAATAAATCAGGACATCTGTCTCAAGTTCCACCCTTAATATACAAACGAGCTGCTCATGTCCTTTCATATCCTATTTCTTTACTTTTTAACAAATCATTAGAAACTAGCACCTTCCCAACACTACTCAAAACAGCAAGGGTTACACCAATACACAAAAGGGGGTGACCCTACAGACGTAAATAACTAAAGGCCTATATCAAATCTACCATTGCTATCCAAAATATTCGAGAAACTTGTGCACAAGAGATTATACGTTTATAACGACACAAAGCATACTCAACCCCTGCCAATTTGGCTTCAGGAAAAATAAAAGCACTAACGATGCAATAGTAAAATGATAGACCTGCTTTACACAGCACTTAAAA
>WNWK01024221.1:0-30027 GCA_009830355.1 Cherax destructor
TACAGTTGATTTGTCTGTTTTTTTTTAAAAAATTATCATACAATGGTATAAGGGGGCCCCCCTCAACACCTAAAGTCATACCTTAGCGACAGCCCCCAAAATTTGTGCCCCGGGAAATTTCCAACAAACAATTACAGTTGATGACCGGGGGGAAGTGCCCTTGGCCCACTTTCTTTTCATTTACATAAACGACCTACCAAATGCATCTCAACTACTCAAACCCATACTATTTACAGATGACACTACATACTTTTCCCCACCCATGCCCAGTCACATTTAGCCAACACTAAAATGCTGAATTACGAAAATATCTCCCTGGATAATAAAAATTTTTACTCAAATGTTAAAAAAACCTTTTTCCCCATTCAGTTTGGGAACAGACCCACAAATGTTCCACTTAACATAATGATTAACGGATCACCTGTCACAAAACTCACAGGGGGAAAATTTTAGTAATCCCCTTTGACAGTGGCCTAAAATTTTCCCAGACATATAAAAAAAATTTTTCCCAAGGTCTCCAAGACTGTAGGAATACTCCCTAAGATAAGGAAATTTTCCCAAAAACCGCTTTTTTCCCTTTATCACTCACCTTTTCCCCTATCTCACCTATGGAATCTGTGCATGAGGCTCAACAACAATAAACCCCCCAAAACCATTAAAAAAAAAAACCAGCCCAATAAATTCCCATTCTAAAACATCTCCCTTAAAAAAAAGTCTGTTTTTACAAACCAAAACAAAACCCATACTTTTACAGGGGCCTTTTAAATTTGAACACAAAACTCAAATTTAACCCACAACTAAAAATTTCCCTTAAACCCAAACCCCAACAGAACACATGAACATAACACAGATCACTTTCATGTTCCCCGGCCCCCCCACACTAAAAAAAACGCAATGCACTTTAAAAGGGGCCCAAAATTTGGAATTTATTCCTATGATTCCAAAAAACCCCCGGGCTATACTAATTCAAAACTCAGCAAAAAAAACCCCCTATCCCCCAAAACTAAATACCCCCTATTTTAAATCCAAAAGAAAAAATAATTTTTCCCCCTGCCTAAAAAACATTTTTCACTGTGTTACCCCCCCCGCCTCAAAACCCCTTACATAGTTGCTAAAAAAAAATTTTTTAAAACATAATCTAGTAAAAAAGTTGAAACTTATCCCCCATAATTTTAAAACCCCGTAAATATTAAAAAAAACATTTATAATTAATTCAACCTAATCTAACTTTTTTTCCCCCAAAAAACCAAAAAAAAAACCCTTTTTTATGTCCCCTTTTTCTCATTGTAACTCATCTAATGACCATAAATGGCCCCCCCAGTGAGCACCCAAAAATTTTCAATTATCAAAAATAAATTGAAATTTTTTTTGTGTATTTTTGGGGTCTGAAACCTACTTGACATTATTTTTTAAGGGAAAAATTGTCTAATGGCATTTTGGGGGGGGTTTGGGGAAAATTTTTTTTCTCGGGGGGCCACTTAAACTGTTATTGCAACACAAATTATTGATTTGATTTGTTTAATCTGATTAAATAATTTTTTTAAATTTTTTTTTTTAACGTGGGGCCCTCCCCCCAGGCAGGGTGACCCAAAGAAAAAACCCCAAAAAAAAATTTTTTTAAATTTTTTAACACTTTCCCCCTTACAAAAACTTTTCCTTCGGGGCCCAAAAAATGGGAATAGCCCCTCCCAGCTGTCACTATCCCAACCCTCCAAAATGGGTTGCTTCCCATTTGGACTCAAGCCCAAAAAATCAATTAACGGGTTTTCCCTTTGAATCCCCAAAAATGTTACCCTGCTCACCCCCAAAGATCCCATGTCCCAAAACCATTTGTCTCCATTCATCCTATCTAACACGCCCCACATGCTTCTGGAAGTCCCCCCAAAAAACCCCCTTTTAAAAACCCCCCCCTTCCCCTTTTTGGGGACCCCCCTTCACCTTTTTTCCCCCCACAGTTTTTCCTTTTAAATCATTCGTTTTTTCCTTTTCAAAAAGAAAACCCCCCTCAACAGTCCCTTTGCCCCCCTGACTAAAAACTCCACCCTCCTAATTTCCAAAAATTTCTGCATATATTATCTTTTTTTTACATAATTTTTTTCCCCCCCCCTTTCAGACAGAAATCCCACTCCCTTCCCGCTACACTGCAGTATAATAACTTATGATATGTAAAAAAAAATTTAAAAAAAATATGATCCCCGACATTTTAAAACCCCGGGGGGTGGGACCCTGTCTCAAACCTGCCCCAGTTAAAAAAAATTAAAAAAAAAAAAAAAAAATTTTCTTTTCTTATGAAATTGTGAGAATCTTTTTTGAACATAAAAAAACACGGCCCCCAAATTTTATAAAAAAGTGAAATTAAGTTTTTTCAATTTTGCTGTTCACGATATTTATGCATGGGGGTTTTTTAATCTGAGTCTGATTTTGGCCAATTACATTATTTCAGTTGACCAAATTTTAGCAAATGTATTTTGATGTACCTTCCATTCTATTGATTGAGTACAAGAAACTGCCCATTCAACTATTTCAACTACCCCAAAAAAGTCATCAAAAATTTTTAAATTTTTTTCAAAAATGCCAATTTAAAAAAAGAGTCCAGAATAAACAATCAGACTTCCAGGTAAAAAAAAAATTTTCCCCTTTTTTCATTATTTACGCCCCCTTTGCCCTTCAATATTACACACAAAATTCCATTTAAAATTTTTTTTTCAAAAGGGGAAATTTATGTATAAAAAAGTCAGTGCATTCAAAACTGTATTAGACGGGGCAGAGGGGCATGTATTGATGAGTGACATCACTGTGTACTCTGGAATATTGCAAAATCTTTCCATCCCGAAACCAAAAAAAAAACATCTTTATTTTTTATTTTTCCCCCCCTATAATGAAAAAAAAAAAAAAAAAATAAAAATAAAAAAACCCTACGAAATACACGCAAATTCGCTGTTTTAAAAACCAAAAAAAATTGCAGTTTTTCCCTTTTTGTTTCTTTCTGCAGGATTTTTTTTTTTGGGGAATTTCCCGACTCATTCTTTCAATCAGGCCCAAATTTACCCCTTCAGCTTATATGGTGAATAAGCTCTGGCGAGGGGAAAAAAAAGGACAGGGCCCCTGCTTCAAAGCCATGAACAATGGGACCCCCTCAAGGGGTTAAAGGGAAAAATTTTTTTGATTTGTTTAAAAAAGATAATGAATTGTAGATATAAACCCGATGAACCCCCGAAAATCTTTTGAGGCCTAGGTCCTAGGCCTTTTTTGTATTAATATTTTTGCCTACCATCCACAGAATGGATATGGGGGGGGACAAAAACTGCTGCCAGTGGCAAAATCTCAAAATCTCAAAATGTTTTTTTTTTGAAATTTCAAGTAATGTAAAATTTTTTTCCCCCCTTTATAATGGTATATAATACTAATGCTTCTCACCCCCTTTTAACAGTGGTAGTATAAAAAAGGGAAAGGGTTGGAAATCTTGTTTTGTATCGGTGTTTCTGTAATTTAAAATCCCCTGCGATCGCCGACAGGGATACTGGTACCTTTTCCCCTTTTTGAAACTGACAGTCCCCCCCACTTTGTCACTGGGTTTTTTTTTATTAAAAATCAGCAGAAATCTCAAAAAGCAATAAAACGCCCCAGTCAGCATCATATCACTGCCAAAAAAAACCCGAATTATCTCTAAAAACAAATTACAAAACACGTTCAGCCTTTACTGGCTTTTTTCTATTTCGAAGGGGGGAAAGGGGGTCATAGCTCGGGTCCCCCTTTCGGAAAAAAACCCCAAAAATTTTTTGAGAAATTTTTTTTCCATTTTTTTAATTTTGTTCACCCACCAGTATGTAGGTGTTAGTTGTTAAAAAAGGTAATTAAACTAAAAAACCTAAAAGGGTTTGGGTTTTTTTGGGGGTTTTAAATTTTCCAAAAATAGTGAAAAAAAATGGGCTGAAAAAACAAAAAAAAGTAGGGGGGTCTGGGGCCCCCATAATCAAAAAATCACTAGCAAAATGTATGAATCCCTAACAAAGGGGGATAAATAAAGACTACAAATACTACTACGGATTTAGGGAAAAAAATTTATACAGTGGACCCGTTTCATAAAAAATTTTTTTCCCCGAAGGCTGGGGGGAGTGCCGTTAAAAACGTTTGTTCCACTAAGGACAATTTAAAATTTAAAAATTAGTCTTTTAAAAACCCCCCCAAAAATAAAATTTACAAAAATTTACAAAAATACACTTCATAAGTGCCTTTTTGGGGGGGTACGAAAGGGGCCCCCCTTTTAATTCGAAATAAAATAATGGGATAATTAAGGGGGAAATGTTTAAAAAGGGGTTTTTTGACAGATGGCTTTTTTAAAGACTTCAAGTGTCATCTGTTTTTTTAAATTTTGGGTTTTTTTTTTTTTAATCTTTTTTTAAAGGGGGAGTAAATTGCCATAATCTCTGTTCACTGATAAATGCCGTTGAAAAAGGGCCCCCAGCAATTAACTAATAAAAATTTTCACCATATCATGTATGGAAATTTTTCACCTTTTTTCCCCAAAAATGTCATCATCATCATCACCCCCCCACTACGGGGGCCCCCTTAAAAATTTCATGGCCCCCAAATGCCTTTTATGTAAGTTTTTTTTTTAAATGCTTTTATAAGTATATTTTTGGGGGAAAAAAAGGACTAGTTTTTTTTTATTATTCCTTATGGGGAAAAATTTTTTTTTTTGGGTAATGGCACTTGAACAGCATTCTAAAAAAAAAAAATTTTCGTAACTGGGGTCACTGTATTTTTGTATTTGTATTACACCATTACACTTTTAAAATTTCCCCGCACCCAACCATCTGAATATTGACCTTGCCTTCAATGTTCAGTTCTTCAGGGGATATTTTAGTTTGTTTCATGACCAAAAAAACCAGTCAGGGGCATCCCTTCCTTTGTTGTCGAATCCCCCCAATTTTCAACATTCAAGATCTTTTTTGCCTATGCAGTTTTTTCCTATTTTTCATTTTTTTTGGTCATCACTGTCACTATAATATTTTTCCCCGAAAATTTTTTTTTTTTTTAAATCATAAAACAGGGGTTTTCCAGCACCATATTTTCAGTGGGGGTCGCACTGACACACCATGATCAAGCTTCTGCAGTAACTCTTTTTCTTATCGATAATGTCAGATGTTTCCCCCTTTTTTTTTTAAAAGTTGCCCATGGGTTTTCTGCAGCTCTTTTTGACTTTTTTCCGGGAAAATTTTAAAAAGTCACAAAATAAAAGAAAAAAAAAAAATATCTAAAAGCAGACGCACGTGTGAACACTAAAAGGGGCCCGGGGAAAACAACTGATGCCTCCCCCCTGGCTTTTTATGGGGGTCAGCTGCCATGTGGCGGCATTGGGTTATGTAGAGATGACTGACGCCCAAACACTCCCAAAAAAAACTTGGTTTTCAAACTTTTCCCCCAATTTCAAAATTTTTTGGGTAAAGGAATGTAAAACCCGTACAAAATTTAACTCAAAATGTGACTTTTCCAAAATTTTTTTTTGTCTTTACCTTCAAAAAAAGATTCTCTCCATTTCAGAAGTTTTTTTTTTTAAAAGCCGATGCTTTAATGAAGAGAAATTCAATTGCTCGATAGGGGAAAATTTGGGGGGAAATTTTTAAAGGGTTTAGAAAAAAAATTTTAAAACAAAAAAAAGAAAAACTAAGGGGAAAGGGCCTAGGGTAAATTTTCAGAGGATTCCGTTTCAAAGATCACAACAATGTATCACCACATCAGCTAGAAAAATTATAGGATGGATAAGGGGGCCTTCAAAACCAGGGATCCAAACCCCCCTGATGATTCTCTTCAAATCGTTTTTGTCTCTGAAAAGGGGTGGAATATTGCCCCCACTAAGGTTTAAAGCGGGGAAAATTTCAGCCCCGGAGAGGGACAGACAACTTTCACGGCACTTTAAAGGATGAAAAAGCCCAAATTACAAGGAACAGTTGAAGCCCCCTTTATTTTCCCCCGGGAAATTTAAAGGAAAAAAAATTTCAGTAATATCCTTAAAAAAACCCAAGGGATTGGGGGCCCAAATTTTTCATAAAAAATCACCCCAACAAAAGCAAATGACTGGGCAGGGGGTGAACATCCTCCCAGTGAAAAAAAAATTTTCAAGACACTAAAAAAACAACACAATAAGTGTCAGGGCCCCCAAAATTTTAACTCCTACCAGCATACAAAAAAGGGGGGTTTCAAAAGACCCCTGGCTGTCTTCAAAAGGGGGACGGGGCGGGGTCAGTACCTGACCAGCCCCCTGGGGTTAAAAGCTGGTTTGAAATTTGGCCGGAAATGGGGTTTACCCCAAACCCCCGATCCCCAGGCCGGCCCCAAGGCCAAAAGGGGCATTAAATTCCCCAAAACCCCCTTCCCCCAAAGGGGAATTTCCCCCTTTCGGGCCCCCCTGATGGGAAAGGGGTTTTTTCATGTAAAAATTGGTTTCCAGTTCCCAAGGCTATATTTCTTAAAAATGTTTTTTTTAATTTTTTTTTGTTTTTGGGGTTTTTGAAAACCCCCTTTTTTTTTCGAAAAAAAAACCCGTCTCCCCGCCCCCCGCCTCGCAGGACGCCTGCCAGTGGTGTTTTCCATTGGGGAGAACATTACCCAGTGTTTCTTACAAACTTTAAAATTTCTTTTGGGGGTTTTTGGGGGTTTAGTGATTGTCACTGTGAAAAAGAAAAGGGTCCAAAAACCCCTTTTGGAAAACCCCGGGGGGGGCATTCATGCAGAGTGTAGCATCCATGCGGGGGGTGAATCCATCCCGGGGGGGTGTAGCATTGGGGAGTGAGCATCCATGCAGGGAGTAGCATCCATCCCCCGGGGTGGCATCCATGCAGGGAGGAGCATCCATGCAGGGGGTGGGATCCAGGGGAGGGAGTGTAATCCATGCGGGAAATGTGGCATCCATGCAGGGGGGAGCATCCATGCAGGGGGAAGATCCATGCGGGGGTTAGCACCCCCTGGGGGTGTGCATCCATGCGGGGGGGTGAAATCCTTTAGGATTTAGCACCCCTGGGGGAATTTAGCACCCCCTGCGGGGTGGGACCCCTGCAGGGGGAGCATCCATGCAGGGGGGTGTAACCCCGGGGCCCGGGGGTTTTTGGGCATCCATCCCGGGGGGTGTAGCATCCAGGGGCCCGGGGGTGTAGCATCCATGCCGGGAGTGTAGCATCCATCCCCCGGGGGTGTGGGATCCATCCCGGGGTGAGCATCCATCCCGGGGGTGTAGCATCCATGCCGGGGGGGGATCCATCCCCGGGGGGTAGCATCCATCCCCGGGGGTGAGCATCCATGCCGGGGGGTTTTTGGGGTCCATGCCGGGAGTGTAGCATCCATGCAGGGAGGTAGCATCCATGCGGGGGGTGTAGCATCCATGCGGGGGGTGTAGCATCCATGCAGGGAGTGTAGCACCCCAAAGCATTTTGGGGTGGCATCCATGGGGGGTGTGGGATCCATGCAGGGGAGCATCCATGCAGGAGTGTAGCATCCATGCAGGGAGGGGACCCCTGCGGGGGGTGGGCATCCATGCAGGGGGGGTGGGATCCATGCAGGGGGGTAGCACCCCTGCGGGGAGTGTCATCCATGCAGGGGGGGGATCCGCAGGGGAGTGGCATCCATGCGGGGGGGCATCCATGCAGGGGAGTGTAGCATCCATGCAGGGGGGCATCCATGGGAGTGAGCATCCATGCAGGGGGTGTACATCCCGGGGGGGGGGAACCATGCGGGGGTGAAAAAATGCGGGGGGTGTAGCATCCATGGGGGTGCCTCCATGCAGGGATTTCATCCATGCAGGGGGAGCATCCATGCAGGGAGCATCCATGCAGGAGTGTGCATCCATGCGGGGGGTGTAGCATCCATGCAGGGGGGTTGGGGATCCATGCGGGGGGGGGGAAGATCCATGGGGAGGGAAGCATCCATGGGGGAGGTGCACCCCTCGGGGGTGGGGTTTCCCTGCAGGGAGTGTAGCATCCATGCGGGAGGTAGCACCCCGGGGAGGGGGATCCATGCGGGGGGGTTTGCACCCCTGCAGGGGGGTGCAGACCACGGGGAGGGGCATCCATGCAAGGTAGCATCCATGCAGGGGTGTAGCATCCATGCGGGGGGGTGAGCACCATGAGGGGTGGGCTTTCCCTGGGAGTGCTTTTTTTGGGGGGGAAAAAATTCTTTTTGGGGGTGAAAACATTCATGGGGAGGTAGCATTGGGGGGTGTGGCATTCATGCAGGAGTGTAGCATTCATGCAAGGGGTAGCTTTTTTGGGGGGGCTTTTCCCTGCAGGAGTGAGCATTCATGGGGGGTGTAGCTTTCCCCCGGGGTTGGGTTTTATGGGGGTGTAGCATTCATGCAGGGAGTGTAGATTCATGGGGGAGGGGAAGTTTTAGGGCGGGAGTGTAGCATTCAAAAAATTGTAACTTATGGAGGAGGAACATTCATGAGGATGTACCATTTGGGGGGTGTAGCATTCGAAAAGGGGGTGTAGCATTCGCGGGGGGGTGGCATTATGCAGGGAGGTAGCGCCCAGGCAGGGGGGGTTTTTTGGGGGCAGGGAGTGTGGGGTTCCATGCAGGGAGGTGCGTTCATAGGAGTGGGCGTTATGCGGGGGGAAGCCTATGGGGGGAGGGGTTTCATGCAGGGAGTGTAGCGTTCATGCAGGAGTGTGGCGTTATGCGGGGGGGAAGGGCCCCTTTGCAGGGAGTGAGCGTTATGCGGGGGGGGCCCCGTTTCAGCAGGGAGGGGGGTTTCCCCCAGGGGATTTTTCATGCGGGTGTGGGGGTTCTAAAGTGTGGTTTCATGCGGGAGGGGCCCATCCGGGGAGGGGGTTCATGCGGGGAGGGGTTTCCCCCGGGGGGGCTTCGGGGGGGAAAGGGGCCCCCTTGCGGGGAGTGTGGCTTAGGGAGGGTGCGTTCAGGGGGGGGAGGAAGTTTCATGCGGGGGTGTAGCGTTCAGGGGGGGGGGGGTTTCATAAAAGGGAGGGGGTTTCATAGGGAGTGGGTTTCATGAGGGGGGGCGTTCATGAAAGGGGGTTTTTTCATGGGGGAGGGGTTTTAGGGGGGGAGTGAGCGTTCATGCAGGAGTGCTTTTTAGGGGGGGGAGTGTAGTTTTGCAAAGTGCAGCAGGGAGTGCAGCATGCAGGCATGCCCCCGGACAGTTTTTTTGTCCTAGTGGCAGGGGGAAAAAAAAAGGCCCCAGAACCCCAAAGGGGGGAAACCTGAGTGTTGGGGGAAAAGGGGTTCCCCCCTTCCCCAAACCCCAAAAACTACCCCCCCTTCCCCCTCCCCCCTTTTTTCCCACACATCAAAAATCTTCAATAAATGTAAGTGACATGTTTTACTACTTTTTTTATTTTTCAAATTTTTATTAAAATTTATATTTTTAAAAAAAATTTTTTTTTTTTAAAATTTTGGATGTTTTGGGGGGGTTTAAATTTTTTTTTTAAATTATTTTTGGGGGAAAATGAATGGGAGAAAAACCAAAATCATTTTAACACCCCTCTGGGGGGGATTAATCAAAACCGGGGGAAAGGACTTCGGGCCCCCCTCGACTTTCGGTCATAACCCATAAAAATTCCCCCTTTTAACCCAATTTTTTAAATTTTTTAAAAAACCCCTTTTTCCCCATAAAAAAATGTAAATACAATTTGGGGTTTCAAAAAAATTTAAAAAAAAAAATTTTTTTAAAAAAGGAATAAAATATAGTTTACCCCCCAAAAAAAAATTAAAAGAAAAAAATTTTTAAAAAATTTAAAACCTTTTAAAAACCCTTTTTAATTTTTATTGAAGAGGGGTTGTTGGCATCTAAAAGATGGGGGGGGGGAAAAGGGGGAAAAGGTTTTTAAAAAGGTTAAAAGGGGGAATCCTCCCCCCCTCCCTGCCCCCCCGCCCCGGGGATCCCCTGCCCCGCTCCCCAGGGCCGGGCCCGGCCCCCCAAAATGCCTGCCCCCCTAAAATGCCTCCCCCGCTCCCTGCATCCCCCGCCCCGTTTCCCTGCATGCCTGCCCGCTCCTGCATGCCCCCCCCGCCCCCCGCTCCGCCCCGCCCCTCCCCCGCCCCCCCCCGCCTGCCCTCCCCTCCCCCCCCCCCCCGGGGGCCCCTCCCTGCCCCCCCCCGGCTCCTGCCCTCCCGCCCCCCTGCATGCCGCCCCCTTTGCATCCGGGCCCCGTTTCCCCCTGCCTGCCCCCGCTCCCCTTCATGCCCGCCCCCCCCCCATGCCTGCCCCCCCTCCCGCATCCCTCCCCCCCCCCTGCGCCTGCCCCGCCCCCCCCCCTGCCTGCCCCCCCCCAGCGCCGCCCCGTTTTCCCCCTGCATGCCTGCCCCCCCCCCATGCCGGGCCCCGCCCCTGCATGCCTGCCACGCCCCTGCATGCCTGCCACACCCCCTGCATGCCTCCCATCCCTGCATGCCTGCTATGCCCCCTGCATGCCTGCTCCCTTCCTGCCTTCCTAGTGGCACCCTGTGCCACTGGAAGTTTTTTTGGCCCGGTGACTTTTTCCCACAGTGATAATTACAAACCAGCAATAAACAGAATAAATTTATTGTAAATGTTTGAAAACCCCTTTTGGGGTTTGGGCTTTTAAAAAAAAAACGCTAGGGCTGGCGGGCTCCCCCGGCGCTGTAACCCCGGGCGGGGTTTTCCCCCTAAAAGCCGAGAGAATGACCGATAGATGAGGAAACATTGAAAAAAAGCCCCAAAAAAAGAAATCACCAGTGGGGGAAACACGAAAAACCCCCCAGGGACCCCCGCCCGTCTGTTGCAGGGGCCCTGGGCCCCACCCCAAACCCCCAACTTTTTTGGGTGGTATTTTCGTGAAGTTTTTCGGGGTTTTTTTGGGGCGGGGAAAAAGAAACCTAGGGGCATTATTTCTTAAAGAAAAAATTTTTCCAATGGCACTTGAGAAAATTTGGGCAATTTTTTTTGGAAAACCCCCGGGCCCCCCCTTTGTTTGAAATGAAGGGGGGTAGCAAATAGGGGGCGTGTCTGTCTGGCGCCCCAGACGGAGGATCCCCTTCCAAAGTATTGGCTGGAAAACCCAAATAGGTTTAGCGTTAAAAAAAAAAAAAAAAAAAAAAATGAATGTTATTCTTCAATTTTTTTTTTCGGGGCATCTTGGTATTATGGTTTGGGGCATCCGTAGGGGTTTTTGAAAAAGTTTTTAAAAAATTTATAATTAGTTTTTTTGGGGTTTATAGAAAAGGTCGCAGGGGGCAAATTTTAAAAAAACCCCCCCAAAAAAAGGGAATTGGGGAAAAATTTGGGCTTTGTTAAAAATTTTTGGGGGGTTTTTTTCATTTTTTTTTAAGGGGGTTTCTTTACATTTTTTAGTTAAAAGAGAAACTGTAAAAAAGTTTTTTTTTCAAGTTGAAAAATTTAAAAAAGTAGTAAAAAAAAAAATTTTTTTTTCAGAGGAGGGGGGCCCATTTTCTGTTTTAATGATTTTAATAACTGATTCAATTACTGGGACAGTAAAAACCCTTTTGAACAATTTTTTTGGGGGTTTTATATATTATTACCCAAGAAATAGAAAAATCTTTTTTTTGAAAAAATTTTAAAAATTTAAAAAAATAAAAAAGTAAGTGAAAAAATTGGGGGCCTGGGGACAATTTAAAGAAGAAATTTTTTTAGTACCGGAAATTTTTTGGGGTTTTTTTTGGGGATTTTTTTTAAAATTTTGGTTTTTTTTAAAATTTTTTTAAAAAATTAAAAAATTTTTAGTTTTTAACCCCCTTTTATTAAAAAAGGGGGAAAATTTGGGGGGGAATTTTTGTGCTCAGTTGTTTTTGGAAAGGGGCATACTGGGTAAAACGGCTAATTTCTTTGGGGGGAACAATGGGCCCTAAAAATAGAACTAAAGGAAAAAAATTTTTAATTTTAAAAAATTAATTTAGTTTTTTAATTTTTTGCAAAAAAATTTCCCAAAGCCATCAATTTTACATTATAAAAACCCCTTCAGAAAAGATTTTCTACCATTTCACTTTTTTTTTTTAATTTTGGGGACATTGAAAAAAGTTTAAAAATTTTGGAGGGGGAAAAGTGGGGTTTAAAAACTTTTTTTTTTTTCCCAAAAGATACGGAAAAATTTTTTCTATATGTTTTTTGGGAAAACAAGTAATTTATTTCCTTTTTTAAAAAAGGGGAAAAATTTGGTTTTTATAAAGGCCCCCTTTTTCCTTTAATAAAGGGGGTTTTTGGGACAATTTTATTTTTTTCAAGAATTTAAACATAAAAAAAGGAAAAAGAACTTTTGAATTGGGGGGGAACACAATTTTTGGGAATCCAAGTTGTTCCTGATTTTTCTCCCCAAGTGTGTTACTAAACTCTGAGACATGTGAGCAAATTTTGCCCTGTCCCCCTTTTCCCCAAAAAAACCCCAGCATTTCCTTTGACTTGTTAAAAAAAAAAAAATTTTTTGTTTTTTTAACCTTTTTGGGGGGAATTTTTTTGGGGAAATATATTTTATAAAAAAAACCCCTGGTGTGATTTGGGGGTTTTTAAAATTTTTAAAAAAATTTCCCTGTGAGCCATGTAGGAACCCAAAAAAACATCATGGACTTTAAAAAGTTATCCCCCCCGGGCCCGGGGGCCAGGGGCAATTCTGACTTTGGCCCAAAAACAGGTTTTTCCCTTTTTCCCCCCCCGGGGGGCCCCCCGTGCCCAACATAGTAACCTGATTATAAAAAAAGGGGACTTTTCTTCACCCCCTGATTGCTTCAATCCCCCTTTTGGGGGTTTGAGCAAAAAGTTCATCACGGAATGATGGTATAAGTTCATCTATAAAAACCAGCATTTGGATCCAGGGGCCCCAAAGCCCCCCCCAAAGGTGTCAAAATACCAGTTAAAATTTTGTAGCCAGCTCCAAAAGGTTTTGGGGTTTTGGCCCGGTTTTGCTTTCGTTTTTGGGGTGATTTTGGGGGCCCCACCCACAGGGGTTTTTTTGGGAATCTTTTAAAAATTTAAAAAATTTTAAAAAAATGCTAACTAAGGGGAAGGTACAAAAACCAAAAATTAAAATAACTTAAGACAAATGCAAAAGGGAAAAGAAAATTAAAATTAAAAGGGAAAAGAACTGTTAAAAAGAACTCTGAAAAACAGAACACTGTAAAACAGTAATTATTTAAAAGGGGTTATTTGAAAGGGGAAAAGAAACCCCTTGAAAAAACGGGAACTCTGTAAAAAAATTAAATTTTTTTAAAGTAACTACTGAAAGGGGAAAATCACTGTGGAACGGGGGAAAAATGTGGGGAACAGAATTACTGTGGGGGGAAAAATAACTATTGTAAGGAACAGTAACTATTTTAAAAAAGTAACTACTGGGCTAAAAAATAAAAACAAGGTCACAAAGTTGATTTTTAAAACCCTTTTTCAGTTGGGGAAAAATTTTTAGATACCTAAAATTCCCTTTTTTTTATTCATTTGGGGAAAAAAAAAGAAACAGGGGTAAAAGAGAGGAATAAACATAAACCCGATTTTCCCCGGCCCCAAAATAAACCCACCCCCAAACTGCCCCCCAAAATAAACACAAAGCTAACTTTTTCCCAAAAATAACAAAACCTACTAGAATTCCGTAAAAACCTTTTTACTAGACCAATTTTTGGGGAAAAATAAAAAAATCCCCTTAAAAGGGGCTTTTAACCCCCAGAAAAATTTCTATTTTCCCACCCCTTTAAAATTTTTAAAAATTTTTAAATTTAAACAACAAAAAAACATTCGGGGCTGCATGAAAACATCGGCTTGGTCAAAAAAAAAAACCCCGACGGGCCCAAACAAAAAAAACAACCTGGATATTGATAAAAGTGTTAATATTTTCAAAAAAAAAAACAAAAAAACCCCTGCACTGCCTGAAAAAAGTTAAGCAGATCAAAACCCAAAAGACTAAAGAAAAATTTAAAACAGCCCCTAAATCTATTGAAAAAAAGACTCATAAAAAAAATTTTAAAGGGTCTAATAACAAAGGATATGAAAAAAAATTACTCACAAAAAACCCCCAAATTAAATAAAATCAATGAAAAAAAATTTTCCCGGACAAAAAAAGGGGTGTAAAAAAAACCGGGAAAAAACCCTTTTCAAACCCGGGGTTTTAAAAGCGTTTACAAAACAGAATGATTAACTTAAAGAAAACCCGAAACCCCTTTCCCCAAACCGATACTGCCAAAAAACCAGTTTTTTTCCCTGCCCCCGGGCCCCAAAATTAAAAGGGAAAACCCCAAAATCAAACATTAAACCCAAAAAAACTCCCCCACTGGAAAACCCCTTTAAAAACTTTCTCTATTTTTAGCCCCAAATTTCCCGGGAAAACCCCCTCATCATAAAAAAACTAAAGACAGGTGACCTAAAAAATTACCACACTCGGAAAAAAAAATTTTTCATGTGTTGTCCCAATTATTGCAACTTGTTTAAAAAAAATTGAATCTTTTTCCCCCCTTTCCCCTCCATACTCAAGACAGCAAAAGGGGCCCCCTCAACCCCAAAAGGGGGGATCCAACTGGTTAAACAAACTAGGCCTATATCAAAAATTCCCCCCCCCATCTAAACTTTTCGAAAAAAATTTAAAGCAAGTCTACTCCTACTTTTTTTTCCCCAAAAAAATACTCAACCCTGTCTCTGATTCAGACCAAAAAAAAAATAATGATGAATTTTACATATGCTTAAGCTAATATAGGGGGACAAAAAAAAGAATTTCCCCTGGGATTTTTTAGAGACAAAAGCTTTTGATAAAAAGGGGGGACCTTTGCCCCAAAAATTGAACATTACGGGTCAGGGGGGCATTTTTTCCCCATTCCCAAAAACTTATCTTAGCAATAAAACCCCCTATTGCCCCAAAAGGGCCCCAACTCCCCCCCCAACCAGTTCTTTTTGGAGTCCCACAAAATGCCCCTTGGGCCCCCCCTTCTTTTCTCATTTAAATTTTTTACCTCCCAAATGCATTTTTAAAAAAACCTTTTAAAAACCCCTTTTATTTGCAGATGACACTACTTGGTTTTTCTCTCACCCAAAAAACCAACTAACAGACACTGTAAATGCTGAACTACTAAAATTATCTAATTTTTTTGACCACCAACAAACTTACTCTCAATATAGACAAAACTTATTTTATGCTATTTGGAAACAGAAAAATGTCAGTTTTAAAAATACTGAAAAAAGGTTCACCCATTTCAAAAAACGGGGGGTTTTTGGGGGTTCCCCAAAATTTTTCAATCTAAAATTTCCCAAAAATCCCTTCAGAAATATCCAAAAAAGTCCCCCCAAAAAAGTAGGCACCCCTCAAAGATGGGGGCCCCCGATCAGCCTTTTTGGGGTGGGGCAATCCCCTCATCCCCCCCTTTCCTCCCCTTTTGGGGATTTGTGCATGGAGCTCAACCACAGCAAACCCCTTTAAAAACCCTTAATAACCCAAAAAAAAATGCAGTGCGATTGATTACAAACTCCTGTGATAGACAGAATACTCCCCCCCGTCTTTTCCAAAAATTGGGCCCCGGGAAAATTAAACAAATTAAAAAATTTTCCCCAAAGGAAAAAAAGAAAAATTTGACTAGCCCTTTTTAAAACCCTCAAATATACACTTAAAAAAACATTTCCCAAAAAACACTTACATAATTGTTGTTTTTTGGGCCATTACAAAACTGGGGGTCCCTGTATACAAAACATCCACACTTTTTATTGTGCCTACTACATACAAAAAAAACCCCCACACTCAATATAAACCCTCCTTCAAACTCCTATTAAAAACTACAACAAAACCCCAAAAAACCCCCAAAAAAACAAGACACAAATCACTCTTCGATACCCCCCGTGTCCATCTTTCAAAAATGCTATGCATGAAAAAAGGGGCCGAAGATCTGGAATTCATTAGCAGAAACACAAAAGGGGGCCCCTGCCTGCAAATCAATTTAAGGCCCACGGGGAAAAAACTCCCCCCAAAAAAATTTCCCGACAAACCGTACTTAATCCTTTAAAAAACTCAATAGCAACACAAAAAATACTAATGATGTCTCAATTTAATACTGAACATTGTGCTGAAGATTTCTCAACCATGTACTCCCTTACTTCAAAATTTGAATGTTTTTTAAAATTTCATTGTTTTGAATACTAAATTGAAAAAATACAGTGGAACTCCGGTTTTTACACGCCCCGTTATTGGACAACCCCGGTTTTTTTAAACCCCTTTTTTGCAAAATTTTTCTGGATATCGGGGTTTTTCCCCCAAATCAGACATATCAGGCGGGGCCCCCCCCGTTTAGTCTGCCTCTATCAGTGGTGAGTGAACATTTTGGGCCCCCTTTTAAAAAAAATTTGTAATAATCCATTGGTTTTTGTGTTTTTTATTCCCCTTTTGACTGCAAAAAAAACCAAGGAAAGAAAATTTTTTGGCCCCCCTTTGGAAAAAGGGGGGGGAGGGGAGAATTTTTTTTCAGTGATTCACGAAAATACGATACTAAAGCGGGGGAGTCGATAAACATAGTGCCAGCCAGCAAAAAGGCATTGACAGTGTAGGGGGGTGTTAACATGAAAAGGGGGGAAAACAAATCCCTTTCCCCAAAAATTTTTTGAGGGGACAGCGGACCCAGAGTTTCAACCACCTCCCCCAAAAGAAAAAATTATGTAAGTGTATTATTGTGTGTTTTTTAAGGTATTTTTTTGGGGGGTTTTTTAAAGGGGGAATATTTTAATTTTTTTATTCCTTATGGGAAAAAATTCTTCGGTAAAGCACTTGAACAGCCTTCTGGGGGCCCCAAAATTTTTCCTTTTTGGGACCCCCCGGTTTTTGGGGGCCCCCGACAAACGCCACCCTCTGCCAGCATCTCCTCCCCAAGGGGGAAAAAATAAATATTTCTTATTTATAAATTACGCAAATTGTTTTTAAAAATGACTAGTTTGTGTGACCACCACTATATGTATGGCTTATGCTGTCAGTGGCCCTTTTAAACCCATCAACAACACACCCCTCATGACATACGTAATGACATATTTTATTAAAATTCCCCCAGTATATATCATGTTTCTGTTATTAATATTGTTTGTTTTCATAGTAGATGAATTGTGATAGATAAATAAACTGTAGAGTTGAATTTTTTTGTCATATTTAAGTATTTTGTCCTGTCTCCAAACAAACTCTCCTCCCCCCAACAACAAAGTTTTTAAAAAAGATATGTAATAATTATTTAAATTTCATTTATCCATTTCCCTTTTAAATTTTTTATTTATTTCTCATTTGTTTTCTGCATTTAAAGCTAAAAATTTTTTTTTTAAAAAAATTTAATTTTTTTAAAATTTTTTTGGGGGCTGGAATGGAAAATTTTTCATATTTACATTATTTCGTATTTATTTTTTTTTGCCTTTTCAGATTTGGACAACCTTCTGGAACAATTATGTTCAAAAAAACCGGGGGTTTCCCCCATATTTCATGTTTAAAAATTTTTTTAAATTTTTTTTTTTTGAAACAGGTACCCCCTTACGTTTTTATCACCCCCCCCTTTTTATTGAATCCGTTACTTATAACGTAAGAAATTTGTATCGACATCCCTTGTTTGATTGGTTACGCCTTTCGCACCCCGGGGGTGTTCGGGTTTAAGCTGGCGCCACTCCCGGGGGCGTCAGTGTGCTTTTTTTCAAGCGGGCGACCACCCCCCCACACCCACGCATTCATACCAGTATTTGTCATTATTCCACTGTTTTTTGTGCTTGCAACTGCTAAATAAGCTACCATGGGTCCAAGGGAAAAATCCTATTTCCCCGGTGGCAAAAAAGGAACGAAATATATTTACATAGAAATGAAGAAGGAGATAATGAAAAATATGAAATTGGGGTGCGTTAGTGAGCTGGCCAGGCTGTATGGTAAACCCTATTCTCCCTCTCTACCATTGGGGGTAAAAAAACCCTAAAATCAAGGAAAAAATTGGAAAAGGTGCATCGGGATCACAAAAAAGACCCCAAGTGCTGGAAAATGTGGAAAGGTTTTTGGGTTTGGGGGATCAACGGGAAACAGTTAGCAGGAATCCCCGTTTCCGGGGGGGTAATATGTAAAAAAAGGGAGTTGCATGATGTCCCCCTTAAGAAAATGCCCCTGCCAAAATGAAGTAAAACCCCTTAAAACCAGCAGAGGCTGGTTTCAAAAATTTAAGAAGCGACTGGCATACATAGTGTTGTGGGGGGAAGGGAGGGAGCCAGTTGTGACAAAAGTGCGGCTAAAAAAAATGTGCCTAAATTTCCCCGGAGTACCTAGGGTTTTAAACAATTCCCCCCCAAGTGTTTAATTGTGATGAAACAGGCCTTTTTTTTGGGGAAAAAAGCCCAACAGGCCCCTTTTTCTCAGGGGGGAAAAAAAAAATTTTTTAAACCCCGCCCCATGAAAAACAGGCTAACGATGCTGTGTGCCAATGCCAGTGGTGATTGAAAAATGAACCCTTTTTCTGGTGTATTTTTTAAAACCCCCAGTGTTTGGCAGTTTTGGGTGTCAAAAAGTCTAATTTTTTGTGAGGGGAAATCTAACAAAAGGCTTGGGTCAAAAAAAGGGCTTTTTTGGGGTTTGGGTTTAATGAAGTTTTTGGGCCCCCCGTGTGAAGAAATATCTTTGGGGCAAAATTTCCACTTTTAAAATCCCCCCTGATAATGGAAAAAGCCCCCTTTTCATCCTCCAAATTTGGGGAGAGAAAATTGTGGGGGGTTTTTTAAAATTTATCAAAGTGAAGTTCTTGCCCCAATACCACTCCTCTCCTCCAGCCCATGGACCAGCAGGTCATTTCCCCAAAAATTAAAAAAAATATACCCAAAACAATGTTTCAAAAGTGCTTTGTGACCACAGACATGAAAATAACCCTAAGAAATTTTGGAAAAACCATTTCCCTATGCTGCATTGTGTACACCTTATAGGTAAAAGGGGGAGGGAGGACGCCCCCCACCTTTTTCCTGCCTGGAGAAAATTGTGGCCCCGACTGTGTCCTAGGGGGGATTTTTGGGGGGGTTTTGGGGTGAGCCTCAGAACCCCGAGCCTGAGCCTTTAGCCCCCGCCCCCCTTTTTTGGGAAAAAAATTTTGGAATTGGGCAAGTCTTTGGGGTTAGAGGTGAGTGGGGCGATGTGGGGGAAAAATTGGTGGAGGGGAAAAAGGGGAAAAACTAACCACTGAAGATCTGCAAAAGCTAAAAACCTGGGGAAAAAAAGGGGGGAGAGGTCAGGACAATGGTTCAAAAAGGGGGAACAAAAATGGAAGAATGTGCCTTTTTTAAAAGGTTTTTGGGGGTCTGTTAAATGGAGTATTTTTAAAATTTATGGGGGGGAATTTTTACCCAACCAAAAATGTTTTTGGCCCTGCTGGCAACCCCCCACAATGACACTGTGGTGTCCCCCTTCAGGGGGGGGTTTTTAAAAAATCGCCAGACACAGATCTCCCCCCACAAATTTTTGTTAGAAAAAATTCCCCCCGACTCTCCAAAAAAGGTCCTAGTGGCATTCAAAGAAAAGGAAATAACCCCCGAAAAGAACTTACCCCCTTTTTGGGGGTTTGGAAAGGGGTTCCCCTTTCCCAAAAAATACATACTACTTTTCCCCCTTTTCCCCCTCCCCTTTTCCCCCCCATCCCAAATCTTCAATAAATGTAAGTGACATGTTATTGTAAAATATTTGCATGTATTTTTTTTATTCTTTATTCAATTCTGTATTATTTAATGTCCAAAAGTTCTAAAAAAATTTTATTTCTACTTTTTTGGGAAAAATTGGGGGGGGTTAAAAATTTTTTTCCCCCATTTCTTATGGGGAAAATTGATTGGAAAAACCCCCTTTTTTTCGTTTTTAAAAAAAAGACCCCCCGACGGTTAAAAAGTAAAAAAATACCACTGTACTGTAATTTTATAAAATTTCATAATTGTAATTATTCTCTACTAAACCCTACTAGACTTATTAAAACCCTATAAACTTTTCCTTTTTTAATACAGTAAAAACCCCCAAGAGCACCCCGGGAAACCCTTTTCCAAAGAAAATTTTTAAAAATTTTTGTAATGCTTGTGGAAGTGTTTTTTGGGGGGGCTGAAAGGCTAACCTAAGTGACATTATTTCTTTAAAGGGGAAAAAAAAATTTTTGGGGAATGGGGGGAAAAGGGTTTTGGGGAAAAAAAATTTTCTCCCTTGGGCGGGGGTCCACTGTACTCAATTTTTTTTTTATTACCCCAACTCATCTTTTTCCATTTAATCTGTTATTTTTATTAATCTTTTTTAAATTTTTTAAAAATTTCCCAAATGTTCTGCATAAACTTTTTTGCATGTACACTCCTTTTATATTCCTTTTTCAACCATGTATCATGTCAAAATAAATTTATAATTATGTATTATCATTATAACACCTGAACACATTAAACCCAAAAAGGAAATGAATCCATGATAATCCATCTTGAGCAGTGCATCTCTGTGGAACAAGAGCTCTGCCACACAAAAAACCAGCGCCCGGGTTTTTGGGGTTGACCCCCCCTGTCCCCCCGAGATGATCCCCACATCACCCCAGCAGTTTTTGGGGCCATATTCCACTCTGTTATTGGCAAGAAAAAAAATTTATTTTTTGCTCAAAAAATTAAAAAATGCATCTTAGCCTTACCTGTACATGGGGGGCCCCCCCAATTTTAAAATTTTACAAGGCCCATAAAAAACGGGTTAGGTTCCAGACTACTTTTGAAACCCCCAAAAAAAATTGCTGAAAAGTGAACCATAGTTTTTTTTCACTTTCAAATGCATATAAAGTTTTGGATAGCATAAAACCTATCATATTAAAAAGCAAGACCCAGATCTAAAAATGCTTATCCAGTACACAAAATTTCCCCCTTTAAAAAATTTTTTTTTTGGTTTTTTTTAAAAAAAAAATTAAAAAACAACACCCAAAGGGGGGGGCCCTTTTTTAAAAACGAAAATGGGAAAAATTTTGGATGACAGGGAAATGAAAAAACTTCAATCTCAATATGATTTTTGGGGGGGGCCCCCCGGAAACCCCAGACTGAAATCAAAATCAAAAAAAAATTTTTTTATGAAAAAATTTTTGGCAGACTTGAACCTTCTGATATTACCAAGCCCCCAAAAATGACTTAAAAAGAGAATGAGAGAATGGGTCTGCGTGGTCAATGAGGGGGGGGAAAAAAAAACCTGCAGCATGCAGTACATAATGAAAAAAACGCTTTTTTTTGGGTTTTTAACTCTGACTTGAGATGTTTTTTTATGGTATTTATGGTTGTACAGTGGACCCAAAATTTTGTGATTTGCCGCACCCTTTTCCCTTTGCAGGGAAAACGCCCGTGCCTCCCAGCATCTGCACACACACAAAGGCACCCCACCCCCCCATTAAGAGTCAGTGTTTTTATTGCCGGGGGGGCCCCCCCCCCCCCTGTTATAAGATACATTTCGAATAAAATTTCCCCCCTTTTTTTAAAATAAGCCACCATGGGCTCAAAGAAAGCCCAGTGCCAGATCTTAGGTAAAAAAGGGGGCCCCCATAGAATTCAAAAAAACACACCAGACCCCCTGGCCCCCCCACACCAGCCAGGGGGAAAAACCCCCCCCCAAACCAGCCCAGGGGGCTTCCCCCCCAAAACCAAAAAAGGGGGCTTCCCCCCCAGCCGGGCCCCTTTCCCCCCAAACCAGCCAGGGCACTTCCCCACAAACCAGCCAGGGGGGGTTCCCCCAAAAACCAGCCCGGGGCTTCCCCACAAACCAGCCGGGCTTTCCCCACAAACCAGCCAGGGTACTTCCCACCCCAAAAAACCCGCCGGGTCTTCCCCCACAAACCGGGGAACCCCCCAAAAACCCGCCGGGGGCTTCCCCACAAAAACCAGCCGGGGGCCCCCCACAAACCAGCCGGGGGTTTTTCCCCCCAAACCACCCGGGGGATTTCCCCCCAAAAAACCCCCCGGGGGACTTCCCCCAATCGATTTGAGGGGGGGCTTCCCCTGAGGGGGATTACCCCAAAATTTTTGGGGGGCATTAAAAAAATTGGGGTTGGGCAAATATTCTGTTGGGGGGGGATGGTTTGTAAAATTTTCAGTTTTTAAAACAGGCCTGCTGCAGTTTTCCCCTTTTAATTTTATGCCCCCAGCCAGGCATTTCCCCCCCAAACCAGCCAGGTTTTCCCCACAAAACCAGGTACTTCCCACACAAACTGAAAAGGGTACTTCCCCACACAAGCAATTTTATTTGAATGGGACTTGTTTCAGGGGGAAAGAATTATAAAAAAAAGGGGGCATTAAAATTTTGGGGGAAAATTCTGTTAGTGGGATGGTTTGGGGAAGGACCTGCCCAGTAGGGGGCCCAAAAGGCCTGCTGCAGTGTTCCTGTTTTTTTTTTATATGTAAAAGCTGAAAATTGGGGTTTTAGAGGAGGAGGAAGAGAAAGGGAAGAAAAGGGGCCTTTCAAGATTAAGGACATTTGGGGAAAAAATGGAGGGGGGGAAAATTTGGGGGGGAACAATCCCCCAAACCCCCCCCCCTCCTCCCATCTTCCATAAGAAAAAAAGTTTTTAAAAAAGGGGGGGTGTGATGTTAAATGTTCATTTATTTTTTTACTGCTTTATATTGTTTTCCCCTTTTTTTTTGTTTTTTTTTTTCCCAAGGGGGCCATCCCGGGGGGAAGGTGCCCCAAAAAAAAAAACCCCCAAAAAAAACCCTTTTTAAACATCATTCAATACTTTCACCTCACTGCAAAAACCCCTGTTTTTTGGAGAGGCACCAGTTTAGAATATTTTCCCCCAAAATGTCCTTCCCAGCCCCCCCTTTAAAATGGGGCATTTTCTTCCCTTTTCCCGGGGCTAAAACCCCCCCTAAATCTATAATAACCGGTTTCCCTGAATTTTTTTTTTTTTATTAACACATGGCCCCATTCCCAAGGCAGGGTGGCCCGTAAAAGAAAAACTTTGTAAAAATTCACCCATCACTGTCTTGCCAGAGGGTTTAATTACAGTTATAAAACAAAAATTTTTAAAACCCCCCCCTTTCCCAAGGGGAAAAAGACACTTTTACTTCCCATCCCCAGGACTAAACCCGGGGCCCCCCCGGTTTTCCCCCCGAACCCCTTTCCCCCTAAATGTTACTTTCCCCCACACTCACACCCCCAAATTTTAAAAAACCCCTTTGTCTCCATTCACTCCTTTTCAAAAACGCCAGCATGTTTTGAAACCCCAAACCCTCGCCCCAAAACCTCTTTTCCCCCCCCCTTTCCCAAACCTTTTCCTGGGCCCAAAAACCCCCCCCCTCTTCCCTCCACTACGGGTTTAACCTAAAGGGGGCATTCTGTTTCGTTCCATTCTTCTCATGTCCCAACCACCTCAACCCCCCTCCTCACCCCCCTGGATAATAGTTTTGGTAACCCCCCCTTTTCCCAAATTTAAATCCAAATTTTCTGCATTATTTTTTACACCACACATTGACCCTCAGACATGACATTCCACTGCCTAGCCTTCCCCCCGTTGTGACATTCATCCCCCATGTTACACCCATATAAGAGTTTTTATAACCATCTTAACTTTCCCCCTTTAATTTTCCCGGGAAAGGGAAATTCTTTTTTCTCCCAGACCCCCTGAAACCCCTCCCCTTTTTTCCCCCCCATCAATTCATGATTCCCCCATCCTTATAGCCCCATCTGCTGACATGTCCACTCCCAAAAATCGGGGAAAACATTCACCTCCTCCACCCCCTCCCCCCCCAACCCGATATCCAATTTTTGTCCCCCCAATCTTTTTTTATCCTCATCACCTTACTCTTTTTATATTCACTTTTCAATTTTTTTTTTTCATACCTTACCAAATTCATCCCCCAAATTCATCCACTAAATTTCCCTGCCCCATTTTAACAGCCCCCCGGTCCCAGAAACCATTCGCCCCCATTCCTCCTTTCTTTTCATGGTCACCCCCCTTCACTCCTTTCAACATGCTCACCTCCATTCCTCCTTTCTAACATTCCCCCCCTTCACTCCTTTCTAACATGCTCACACTCCATTCCCCCCTTTCCCCAAATGCTCACACTCCATTCCCCCTTTTTAAAAATGCTCCCTCCTTTTTCCCCTTTTCAAAATCCACCCCCCTTCCCCCCTTTTTAACATGCCCCCTCCATTCACTCCTTTTCTAACATGCTCACACCCCCTTCACTCCTTTCTAACATGCTCACACCCCCCTTCCCCCTTTTTTAACATGCCACACTCCATTCACCCCCCTTTTTAACATGCTCACACTCCATTCACTCCTTTCAACATGCTCACACTCCATTCACTCCTTTTTTTAAATGCTCCCTCCATTCCTCCTTTTTCATGCTCCCTCCATTCAATTTTAAAAATGCTCACCTCCATTCACCCTTTCAACATCTCACACCCTTTCCCTTTTCTAACATGCTCCCCCCAATTCCCTTTTTCCATGCTCACACTCCATTCACCCCCTTTCAACATGCTCACCTCCATTCACTCCTTTCAACTCCCCCCCATTCACTTTTCTTGCTCCCTCCATTCCCCTTTCTAACATCTCCCTCCATTCCCCCTTTTCCCTAACATCCCTCATCCACCACCCCTTTTCTAACATGTACCTCCATTCCCCCTTTTTCAAACCCAACCCATTCCCCCCTTTCAAACATGCTCCCCTCCATTCACTCCCAAACATGTCACCCCCATTCCCCCCTTTTTCTAACATGCTCCCTCCATTCCTTTTTCTAACATGCCCCCCCTTTGCTGGAAGCCCCCCCCCTGCCCACAAAACCTCCTTTCTCCTTCCCCCCAACCCTTTTTTTTTGGGGATGCCCCCCTCCCCCCCCTTTCCCTTTTTAAAGATTTATATGTCTCCTTTTTTTCCCCTTTTTGACCTTTTTTCTAAATGCCCAAAACCCCCCTGCTAATAGTCATTCACCCCAACGCGGCCCCCGCCCCACACCCATTCATAGTCAGTGTTTTTTTCATCAGTGTGAACACAACCCCCTGCTTAAAAGTGCTTTTTAAAAATTCCATTCTTTTTAGTGCTTGTAATCTAAATAAGCCACCAAAGGGCCCCCAAAAAAAGCTCATAAAATGCCAAAACCCCTTTTATAAAAAAGGGGGAAAATTTGAATTAAAAAGAACACAAAATATAAAGGGGGATGTGGCAAAACTCCCGGATGTAGGGGGAAAAAACCCCTACAAAACCCCGCCCCCCGGGCCCCCGAAAAAAATCAAGGAAGCTGTTGTTGCGAAAAAATATCTCACAAAAAAATGAAATACTTGAAGATGGGGGGAAAAATTGTTGTTTTTTGGGTCAACGAAAACAATTAGCGGGGGGATAGTGTTTTTTAATCGATATTTTAAAAAAGGAAAGGGGAGTTTTCATGAGATCTCGTAAAGAAAATGCCTGCAACGATGCTGATGTTGGGGGAAAAAAGGCCAGCAAAGGCTGGTTTAGAAAAAAGGAAATACACAGTGGGGAAGGGTGGTGGGGAAAACGGGCTGCAAGTTCAAAAAAAGGGGGGCTAAAAAATTTCCCCCCCCCAAAAAAGTTTAAAAAGGGGAAAAAAAATCCCTTTTTTGGGAAAAAAATGAAAAGAGGACCCCCCATCACGCAGGGGGAAAAAAGGGACTTCCGGGGAAAAACCATGAAAGACAGGTAACTCATGTTCTGTAGTAAAGCTATGGGGATTTCAAAGGGGAACCTTTACTGGTGATCATCTAAAAAATCCCAGTTTTTTAAAAAAAACAGTGTCGCCAACAATTTATGTGTGATGTGGAAGGCTAACAAAGGGGAAAGGGGCATGAGAGAAATTTTCCTTGTTTGGGGTTTAATAAAGGGTTTTTCCCCCGGTGTGAAGAAATACCTCCGGGGAAAAAAATTTTGGGAAATCAAGTGCCTCCTTTTGAAAATTTTCCTGCTCATCCTCCAGATTTGGGGTGCCCAAATGGTGGGGGGGTTTCTTTTTTACCCCGTAAAATTTTGCCCCCATTACCAATCCCCCATCCAGCCCATGGGCCAGCAGATCTTTTAAAAATTAAAAAAACCTACCCCAAAAAAATGTTTAAAAAAATGTTTTGGGGCCCCCGACATTTGCCCTTAAGGGGTTCTGGAAAGATCACTTCAATATCCTCAATTGCATAACTCTTATAGAAAAAGGGTTGGCGGGAAAAGGGTTTCCCCCGGACTTTGAACTCTGTTAAAAAAATTGTGGGGTGTTTTTTGAAAAGTTTTTAAGGGGTTTTGAGGCGCCCCGACAACCCGCCAGTTGGGGAAACCCCATTTGGCTTTGGGGTTTCCCTGGGGGGGGGTTTGGGGGCGGGTTTTGGGAAAAGTTGGTGGAGGACCACAATAAAAGGGTAACCACTGAAGAGCTGAAAACCCCTTTTTTTTAAACAACAGACCACAGCTCAAAAATTTTCTTCCAGAGGAAAGAGAGGGAAGAAGGGGTTTTTTCGAAATTAAGGAGTTTTTTTCAATGTGGAAAAAGGGGACCCATGGGGGGAAAATCACCCTTTTTAAAAAGGGCCCTGTTTCGCATGTTAAATACAACCCCCTTTTTGGGGGAAAAATTTTGGGGGCCCCAAAGAAACAGAGCTGTCGGGGAAAATTTTTTTTAAACGGGGGGCTAGTGACTCTTTTGGTCCTGGGGTTTTAAAAAAAAAAGAAGGGGGAAACCCCCGGGGAAAAAATTTTGGGACCTGGGGTCTTCAGGGAAAGGGGGGTTCCCCCTTCCAGTTTTCCCATCCTCTCCTCCCCATCTTCCAAAATAAAAACTTTTCAATAAAAGTAAGTTTATGTTTTTTGTTTTATTCTTATTCTTTTTTTTTTTTTATGTAAACTATATTTTATTTTTTTTTTTTTTAATTTTTTTTTTGGGTGACTGGAATGGATTAATTGGATTTACTTTTTTCGGGGGGGGGAAAAAAATGGTTTCACAAATCAAAAAATTTCGCCTTTAGTCAGACCGGGGGAAAACGGTTTAAATTTAAAAAAAATCGAGGTCTATGAAATTTGGGCCCCCCTTTTGATATTTTTTTTCCCCGAATGCTGTTCAAGTCCCCCTTCAAACAAATTTATCCCTTGGGGAAAAATGAAAAAAAGACTACTTTTAGCCCCCAAAAAAAACCCCCTTTAAAAACTTTTAAAAAAAAAAACTTACATAAAAGGGGGGGTTTTGGGGCCCCCCGAAAAATGGGGGACCCTGTTTACTTTTTCAATTTTAAAAATTTTTAAAAAACCCCAGAATAAAAAAAACCAAAAATTTGGGGTTTTAAAAAAAAAAAAGGGGGGAAAAGCTTTTTTTTTAGATTTGTCCCGATTTGGGCCATTTTGTTATTTTCAAATACAGAGTCAAATTTTTTTTAAAAAAAATTGGGCGAATAACAGCTTATGAAATAGGGAAATTTTCTTTTGGGGGGGGGCCACTGCATTTGGGGGACCCCCGGTTACAATTTTTTTATTCCAGAATGCTGCCGGGGGCCCTTACCAAAGGTTTGCCCCTAAGGGGAAAAAAGTAAATTAGATTAGTTTCCTTTTTCCCAAAAAAACTTACAAAAATACACTTACATAATTGTTGATTTGGGGCAGTATGTAATCCGGGGGCCCTTATATTTGTTTTTAAAAGTTTCTATAGTGACTTCATCCTGTTTCCCCTTTTTTCTCATTTAAAACACTTTTGTGGCCCCCCCGAAACCCTTAAATTAAAATTTAAGTAAATATTGAAGTGCTTTTTAAAGTTTTTTTGGGGTCGAAATGGACAAACCCCTTTTTTACATTATTCCTTGGGAAAAATTGTTCGGGTTTTTCCTTTGGGAGGTTTTTGGAATGAATTTTTTTTACTCGGGGTCCAATTTTATTTTGTTTTTTTTGCTTTATGCAGATCAAAATAAACATAAACTTCCCCCTTTTAAATTTTTTTTTTATACAACTTGTGATTTTTTTGACCTTTTCTTTGAAGGTGACTAATAAAAAGTGGATGGAACTACGGATAGTATGTATAGTATATACTGTAAAATGCCCCGTAAGGCCCCTTTTTCAGGAACATGGTTCACGTAAAAAATGGAAAATGAACTGAATGTATAAAAAAAAAACATTTGTTAAAACAGGGCAATCAATAGATATTGTCTAAACACAGTTTTTAAAACAAACTAGTTGAGATTGGGGGACTGAGAATAATCTTTGTGCAAAGATCAAGTAGAAAAATAAAAAAAATTTTCTTTCCCAAATTACGATGCTAAAATAACTGCAACACAAACACGTACAGCACACTGATCCTTCCCGCAGAGATCACAGCATTTATAAGGGGATTTATTGTGTTGTTCCCGTAACTATTCCCCATTAAACATTCCCGTCTTCAAGACATATTTTTAAAAGGGGGCATATATAACTATAATTACACATTACAGACATGCCATCAAATACTGTATTTTCCGGATATAAGATTGCTTTTTCCCCCAAAAAAAAAGTCTGGGGAAAAAAAACCCCCCCTTATATGTTCAAAAAAGGGCAAGGATAGGTTTTGGGGCTTTGGGCCATTTTTCGTTTTACTAAGTTTTTTCAACTGTTTAAAATTTTTAAAACCCCAAACTCTTTTTTCAGTGGAAACCCCCCCTTTTGGGCCCTGAGTATCGGGACCCCCGGTTTTAAACCCCCCGAAAAATTTTTTCCTGAGTTATGGTCTTTTCTGTGTTTGGCTGACATAAAAGACCTGTCCGCCTGCCCACGCAGGCGTCGTGACCAGTCTGCTTTTTTTATCCTTGAGTGAACATTCCCCCCGTCTATCCAAACATTTCACAATAAATTCATTGTGTTTAGTGCTTGTTTATTGATTGTGACTGAAATAAAGGGGGGGGCCCCCAAAAAACCCTAGTAAAAACCCCCTTTTGGGGAAAAAAAAGGGGAGAAACACGATAGAATTAAAAAAAGGGGAAATTGAAAAAAAGTACTAAAGTGGAGGAGGAAGAAGGGGAGATTGTGCCTTCTTTTTTGATTCTACAATTTTCGCCCCCAAAAACCCTTTAGTCGATAAAGGCTATAGCACCCCCAACAAAAAGTTTTGCAAAAATTGTTAAAATAGAAAATGCGACAAAACAATTCCATTGTTGTTTGAGGTAATAGGGTCATTTTTAACACCCCGGTTTTCTTCCGCCATATGCTCTAAAAGGTTTATTACCCAACAACAACACAAAAACAGTCGTGACACACGTAATGACAAAATTTTTTTTATTCTAATGTTATTAATATTGTTTATTAAGTCATAAAAGAAGAATTGTGATAAAATAAATAAATTTTAAATTTTTAAAAAATTTTTGAAGGACTATCTTGTCCTGCCTCCAAACAAACTCTCCTCTTTTCCTTTTTCCAACAAGAGTTTTTAAAAGGTTTTAAAAAAATTTCAATGTTCATTTATCTATGTAAAAAATTTTTTTTAAAATCAGTGCTTTTTTTTTATTTTTTTATTATTTTCTGTATTAAAAAAAAAAGTATTTATTTTTAAAAAAAAAAATTTTTTGGGGAAAAATTTTTTTTTTGGGGAAAAAATTAATTTTGGTTTACATTACTTATGGGAAAAAATTTCATCGACTTTAGGCCTAGCTCCTGGAACAGAATGGCCCCAAAAAAATGGGTTCCCCGATGTTGGGGAAAAAAAGGTCCCCATAAAAACACATGTAATAAAGACCCCCTTTTTCTTTCTGAAGCAATAATTCAATCATGATACTTTGAAAAAGTATGAGCAACACATTCCGCAAAAAAACCCCAATATTGACTGGGGGAGTCCCCAAAAATTTAAAAAATTCCAGAAGGTTTTCAAATCTAAAAGCTCGAAAAAACCCAAAAATTTTTAAAAATTTTCCCCTAAGAAATAATGTACAGTAGACTAATTTCTGCCCTCCCCAAAAAGGGAAAAAATTTTGGGCTTTTTTTAAAGGGAAGGGGGTTTTTTTACGATGGTCCCAAAATCTCCCTTTTTTTTTAAATTTTTTTTTAAATGCTTTGTAAGTATATTTTTGGGGGGGTTAAAACTAGTCTATTTTACAATTCTTTTTGGGGATAAATTCTTTTGGGAAAAGGGACTTGAAAAAGCATTCTTGAACAAAAAATCGAATC
>WNWK01024222.1:0-30025 GCA_009830355.1 Cherax destructor
ATCTTTCTTCCTTTGGTAGAAGTTTCTTATTGGCAAAAGATACTGGGAAAGGAGTCTCATCGTAATACTTCATTCGTTGCTCAGCCTTGGTAGTGAGCAGACGCACGCTGTCTTCTCTTCTCTGTCTGGGATCGACGGTTGGTTTTCACAAACATAGCGCAGGCTGGCAGGAGGGGAATAAACACTGTATGCATAGAGTTTATTTGTGGCATGGTTTATGGATATACAGCTTCAGTATTACTTCCTGCCATTCTTCGAGATACTTTTCACATAAACAACACGGATTTATATGGAGTGGCCCTCAATGGAGCTACACGTATATTTGTGAAGCTATGTTCGGCCAGTGTATGAAAGCCTGGTAGATAAGTACCAGGAAGTACGTCTAGTGGTCAACTCGGCTATGGAGATATGCTTGCATGATGTCTCACACTTCTATTCATGGGTAAAAGTCAAGAATGTTCCATTTGAAGCAGTTGAGGAAGATCTACGTGCTGCCTTTGAGGCATATGGGATTGTGCATATGGCAACGGTTGGCAAGTGGACTGAAGGACTATGCGGGATTGTCCGAAGGGTCCTACATACTTAAGTTGACCCTTCGGTACCCAATACCATCCTATGTAGTATTAACAGACTTTACGACCCAAGTTTTTGTGTCATATGCTGGACAGAGGCGCACCTGTCATCTTTGTGGTGCATATGAGCATGTTGCAGCTCAATGTGAGCCGTGGCATGGGGCGTGTCCCACCTTTAAAGTGGTGCCAGATATCGACAGGCAAGAGGAGACCCTTCCCACAGAGGTGGGAAGTGAGCAGTGTGCCTCTGGTGTTGTTGAGGTTAGCGAGTCGGTGGGACCAGCAGGAGACTGACTGACTATGTCTTTGGATACACAGGTGGGGAGACACTGCAGGCAGACCCCGAAGAAGTCTCGAGTAAGGAAGGTGGAGAGCTGGAGAAAGCCATTGATGTAGTGTTGAGAGATTTTTGGGTAGTCAGGCTGAGGTGCAGGTACAGAGCCTTGAGTTGAATCTCCCTGTGGAGGCAGTGGATGCTGCCCTTAGTGTTGAACCTCCACTTGAGGTGGAGGGTAATCAGTCGCACATCCAAATGGTGGAAGTGGAGATCCACAGGGAGCACAGTCTGGATGAGGTAATGCAGGTGGAGGGGAACCCACAAGTGGGCAGCGGCTCCTTCTGATTCAGAGGATATTCTTACACCTGGGCAGCGCTCAGGGTAGAAGACTTGGGCAGAGGTGTCAGTACTTGGAACGGGAGGTTCAAAAGGAATGAGTGTGCCTAGGGGTCAAGCTAAGGGTGGCCCTGGACGTGCTTTAGATAACCGGGTCTGAGATCAAAGGTAAACCCCATATTTCCCTTTTAAGTGTTTAACGATCAATATCAACGGTTTTAAGGACTGAAGGGAAGTGTGGCTGGTTTGTAGATGTGTTGAGGCATAACGGGATTGAGGTGGCGATGGTGCAAGAGCATAATTTTCCACTGGAGTGTCCTTTGTGGATGGAAGGTTATGAGGTATTTGCGGCACATACTCAGAGACTAAAGAGCGGTGTAGCGAACCTGATTTGGGAGTTTAGTCCGTTTGTGGTTAAGCATAGAGAAGAGGGGAGAGGGAGGGTGGTAAGGGTGGATGGGTTGTGGGGGGTTAGGGTGTCGTTTGTTTGTGTGTATGGGCCAGCAGAAGGGAATGTATGCATTAAGAATACTTTTGTTAACGAGGTGATTGTATATCATTTGAGGTCACTGTCTGAGGTTGCATTTGTAGCAGGTGATTGGAATTGTGTCTTAAAAACAAGAGTTGTTTAGCCAATGGGTGCAGGGTTTTGCTCAGTGGTGTTGAGGAATTTGCTAGGGGGTGGAACTAAGAGATGTAGGAGATGAGGGGAAGGGGTAGTTACGCACACTTTTGTGAGGGGGAGATACGCCGCCAGGCTTGATAGGATTTATGTAACGAGAGCAGTGACAGTTTGGAAGGTGGGGATTTTAAATGTTTTTTTTTCAGATCATAGGAGTGTACAGGTGGAGGTGGAATGGGGAGGTCTGCCTAGACATTATGAGAGTTTTTGGAAGTTTAATGTACGGTTATTGAAGAGTGCGGAGGGGAGGGAGTTGTTTGCTGCTTGGTGGGCACAGTTGTGGGACGAGGGCATGGGGTGAGTGATGTCATTCAGTAGAAAAGGGAAAATCAGGGAGTTTTATGTGCGAAGAAGGCGTGTGGAAAATCAATTGGCTTATGGTTTGAAAGGGTACCTATAGGGACAGTTAAGAGATTGTTATGGTGGGGGGCTTTGCAGGATATCCTGTGGAGGATATTGCGGGAGTGAAAGAACAGTTAAGGGAGATGCATAATGATCGTTTTGATGGTACCCATGTAAGGGGGGTTGGAGGAAATTTTGTGGGAAGATCGGCCGTCAGCCTGTGTCCTTAGGATGCAGAAACAGAGAGACGTGCAACGGAGATGATGGGGTTGACTGTGGCGGATGAGTTGAGGGCTATGTTCGTGGGCAGGAGCTGGTTACAACAGAAGAGATGAGTGGGTATGGGGATGCGTGGTATCTGGAGCACATGAAAAGTAGAGGTTTCCAGGAGGAGGCATTACGAGTCATGGGCAGGTATGTGCAATGTCTATTGGAAACATGTGATAGAGGATTATTAAATGGTAATATTAGTGAATCTGAGGTATGGGAGGCATTGGCAAACATGCAGGAGGTGAAGTCGCCGGGTCTAGATGGGTTGCCTTGTGATTTTTATATGATTTATTGACTTTTATTACGATTCAGGCCAGTTGATTGCTTTTGTATTAGTGCTTCTCGTAATAATCAGGAATGGATATAATGCACACAATACTTTACCAGGATTTTATTTGTCAAATACTAAGTGTAACATTACTTAGTAAAATAAATTAATATTTAAACACCTTCCAGTTAGTTTCACTAATATAATATATATCTTATGCCTTACTTTAGTTCTTAATATAGTTGTAACTAAATAACACTCTTCACTAAATTAATATACACTGGTTCGTTCAGGGTGGAGCTAGAGACCAATTTCAGAGTCTCTTAATGTCGTAGCACACGTAGACTTGCTCAGGGTGGTAGAGCTTTCAAGAGACCAGATTTCCAGAGTCTCTTAATGTCGTAGCACACGTAGAGTTGCTCAGCTTGGAGTTAGAGACCAATTTCTCGGGAAATGCAAGAATAGTTAATCCAGGAGACGAGATGGTGTACTTCCACAAGGTAAGGGAAGTTTGTTCTCCATCAGAGAGCAAGTGAAGACTGCCTTGGGTCAGGCTGGTGGCCACAACCTTAGGTATGGTGACGTGGCTTCAAGGCGGGAATACCTGACGTTTCATAACGACCGGATAGCTAGTTAGCTACCGTCATAAATCATCCTACCTATTTACACAACTAAGTATACAAGTTTATAAAGTAAGATATTTTTAGTTTAGCTATTACTGAAAATATCTCCAATATAAACTTATATGATAATAGATATACATGAAATATAAAATTCTTATTGCGTATACTTCAAGATACGCAACACCCCCTTCACACGACAATACGTCGCACCAAACAAAAACAAAATTTAGCTTTTAACTCTCCATTCTCACGAATCACTTGGTTTTTACTATAGTGTTTCTCGCCAGTAGACAGCCATTGCATCAGCAGCGTGACTTCTGTTCTTCAGGCAACAGGTTGAGACGCAATGGATGCAACAGTGGGAGATGTCTGTCGCTGAATCCGCAACGGGAGGCTCAGGTCCAGACGAATAGTGAGTTTCGTGAAGAGTCTGGAAGCCAGGTATACAGTTTCCAGGAGCAGGGAAGCCTAAGGCATGCAAAATCAGCCTGCCATTGGCGATGTATGAACAGGCAGCGCCAACAACAGATTTGACAGCTCCTGGTTCCACAATAATCCACATTTTAAGTCACCACAACACCGATACTTAACTGTAACAGTATATAAAACAAGTATTAAACAAAATGCAAATTTAATTATTGGTACATGAATACTTATAATTTATAGAACTTAAGGGCGAGACAAAGTGTCTGCAATTATATTATGTTGGCCCTTAATGTGGAGGATACTTATAGAATAGGGTTGGATCCTGAGAGCCCACCTCAGGATCCTAGCATTTCTTGATTTCATTGTGTTAATATATGTAAGAGGGTTATGATCAGAAAAGACTTTAATTTTATGCATAGAAGTTCCTAAATATACATCAAAGTTCTCTAAAGAGATAACTAGGGCCAAAGCCTCTTTCTCAACGGTTGAATAACTTTTTGATGTGACTTAAGTTTGGAAGAATAATAACAGATTGGATGTAAAACGTCGGTAGAAGGCGATTTCTGAAGCAAAACAGCACCTACCGCGTAGGCACTGGCATCTATGTGTAACAAAAAAGGCTGAGCAAAATCTGGACTACGAAGAACGGGGGCAGACGAAAGCAAACGCTTCAACCTTACGAAAGCTTGATCACAATCCTTAGTCCAGTTAAATTTTACTTTGGTACTAGTGAGTTCCGAAAGGGGGGCGGCTAATTGGGAGAAATTAGGACAAAATCGTCTGTAATAACTGGCCATGCCCAGGAATCTTTGCACCCCTTTTCTATCTAAGGGCACGGGAAAATTGGATATGGCCTTTATCTTAAGATCCAGCGGAGCTACTTCCCCTGACCTATACAGAAACCCAAATATTTTATCTTAGCTTGGCCAAATTGACATTTGGCCAAATTCACTGTGAAATTATAAAACCTCAATTTTTCAAACAAAGCCAGTAGACGAGACAGATGTTGTTTCCAATCATCTGCAAATACAACTAAATCGTCCAAATAAGCCTCTACTCCCGGTAAGTCGTTAGTGAGTTCATTCATAAGGCGTTGAAACGTGGAGGCCGCGTTACATAACCCGAAGGGAGTAACTAAATAGTTAAATAGACCATCTTGTACCGTAAAAGCTGAAATTTCCTGAGCTCGTTTTGAAAGAGGAACTTGATAATAGCCTCTTAGCAAGTCTAAACGGCTCACGTATTTAGCGCCAGAGACTTTGTCAATAAGATCGTCAATACGTGGCAAGGGAAATACGTCTGGTACCGTGACTGAATTGACTTTTCGATAATCAGTGCACATACGGTAGCTTCCATCTGGCTTCGGCACCAAAATACATGGGCTTTTGCTGCGTTTGACAAGTCCGTTGGACAATAGGAAGGATACTTCTTCCTTTAAAGCGGCATGTTTCACAGGGCTCATGCGATAAGGTGCCTGTTTAATCGGAGAGGCACTCTGAACATCTACGTCGTGAATACCCAGCGTGCAGCGTTTGGGAACATCACTGAACAAATCGGGAAATCTTAATATCATCTCTTTAATATCTTTCGCTTTTTCAGTTTCAAGGTCTGCAAGAAAATTATCTAAAGTTCGTAGGGTTTCTGAATTTTCTAGACGGACTTCTATCCCTCTTGAAACATCCGGTAAATGAGGATGTTTGTCCTTTGGTATAGGGAGGACGGGAGCAGTAGGAAGACCAGGGTAATACGTTTTTAGCTGATTTACGTGATACACATGTTCTGATTTTCGTTTTCCTGGTGTTCGTATTAGATAATTTACATCACTGAGCCTCTTTACTACTACTAAAGGGCCTTCATATTTGGGTAGTAATGAGTGCCCTGGCACTAATTTGAGCGAGCACCATCTCTCCAGCTTGAAAAGAGCGAGACTTTGCACGTTTATCATAGAGTAATTTCATTTTAGCCTGGGCTTCGGCTAAGTTCTTTGATGCTAAGTTCCTTGCATAGGATAAATGTTTCTGCGTAGATGAAGGAGATATGCGTAGGGAAGGCTCAGATTTCCCTGTCCAGGCTTCTTTTAAAACTGCGAGGGGACCCCGCACTTGATGACCATAAATTAAATCGAAAGGACTAAAGCCCAGACTTTCTTGCTCGCTCTCTCTGACTGCAAAAGAAGACAAGGTATGCCTTCGTCCCAATCTTTAGCGAATTGCTGGCAGTATGTACGCATCATGGATTTTAAGGTTTGGTGGAACCTTTCAAGAGCACCCTGCGTCTGAGGTCGATAACTAGTGGAAAGTATTGACTTAATTCCGAGACGAGATAGAGCTTCTCTGAAGATTTTGGACGTAAAATTAGTCCCTTGATCAGATTGTATTTCTCGTGGTAATCCCACGTGCGAAAAGTATTTCATTAAGGAGCGGACTATGGCACGGGCGTTAATTTTCTCATTGGCACCGCTTCCGGGTACCTCGTTGCTGAGTCCATTATGGTAAATAAATATTGATTGCCGGACTTAGTTCTGGGAAGAGGTCCGACGCAATCTATTATTAGGCGGGAAAATGGTTCACCGTCTGTAGTGATGGGTATTAGAGGAGCTGGAAGAGGATTATGGGCAGGTTTACCTGCTATCTGACAGGCTTGACAGCTACGAATATGTTTTACCACTGTTTCTTTCATGTTGGGCCAAGAGAAATGTCTCACTATCTTTCCCAATGTCTTTTTAATTCCTAAGTGACCTCCCATAGGACTATTATGAGCAAAATTAATCGTATACTCACGGAAGGAGACTGGCAAGACTACCAGATACTTTATGGGGTTGGAAGTGGTACCTGGCGACAAAGGACAAGTTCTTTTCTCCATTAGAATGCCATTACTATAGTAATAGCAATCCTTAAGGTTCTTTGCTTCCTTTTCAGTGACCGCTATTTCTTTTAGTTTGTCCAAAGAGTGGTCGGCGAATTGATCTTTGATCAAGTCGTCTGATGTTAACATCTTAATATCGAGCGAGGTCTCACTCTGATCCACCGTAGATTGTTTGGTGGTGAGAGCTCCTGGGTGACATGAGTCACTGAACAATATGTCCAGTCCTAAATCCTTCGAGTGTTCTAACTCCTCATCTAACGAAGATTTTTGCTGAAGCTTAGCCATGGCTCTCGTTATTATAGCAAGGGGATATAACGACTGTTCTCCCCTACAAGCTTCTATTGCATAATTTTCGTTAGTTTCATTTTCCATCACAAGCGGTTCTTTACTGATCCCAACATTCGTTAGGTCATTCCCAATTAACAAATCAACCGATCGGATGGGAAAAGCTCCACTGGATATACCCACAGAAGCATATCCTCTGTAATTTTTTTTTTTACATTTTATTAATTTCCAATAAATATACATTTATAATTCATAAACATGCAAAATACATGTTGCATATAATACAACAGCAATTCTTTGGTTAAACAGTGAAAATATCGAAAATATCAGAAATATTAGAAAACTATGCCCTAAGCCCTAAAACCCTTACCTCTACCACCAGTGAACTCTTGTCCCCTTTCCCCTAATAAATAAATAAATACAGAGTCCACAAAACATAAACCCAAATAATGAAATACAGTCCACCATAAACTATTTTCTATTCCTAAGGATATACAGTGAATACTCATTGACGACTGCAAATAAATTGTACAGTGCACAAAATAAAATTACATTTTACAGTTCCGAAACGTTCAATAATTACATGCTACAAATTGTGCAATAGCAATTTCCTTTAATAAGCTATGCATATATCAGTAAAACATACCCCTAACCATTTATCTACAAATAGTGAACTCTTGTCCCCTTCCCCTCTTATGCTTGATACAGAGTCCACACAAAAAAAAACCCAAATAATGCAATACCAAGTTCACAATAATATTAGCTCTAGTTCTAATGCTATGCTGTTAACTGCAAATAAAATAAAATGTACAGTGTGCACATTTTAACAAATAACAAAACCCAAAGAATGATACATAGTCCACAATAACCGTGACTAGTCCTAATACTATGCAGTGAATAGTGCAAATATAATGTACAGTGTGCACAGATTACAAAAAACAAACCCAAATAATGATACATAGTCCACAATAACAGTGACTAGTCCTAATACTATGCAGTGAATACTGCAAATAATATTACCGTGCGCACAAAATAATCCTACCACACAAGGTTTCCAGTCTCCTTAACTCCACGGGGACTACGCCCTTGTTTCAGTACCATCTCTGTACTAATTATAGTCCAAGACATTCATACCACTCTCACCAAACCCAACCACACCATGCCCCCCGGCACCAGAGGATCCGGCCAAACCCCTACAAAACCCCTTACTCCCCCCTTCCCCCTTGCAAAACCCCAACCTCACATTCACTCCACCACACACACATCCACTTCCAACACACTAATAATCTAGACAGTCACCCGGTCCCCCAACTGTGATGTCATCCGTCCCCGTCCTCTAATGTCTTAACCCCCTATCTACCTATCTACGTATGCCCTCCACCACACCTACCCAATGCTCCACCAGCGCCTCTGTCAAGCCCTTTCATTACCATATCTGTCTCCCAATAAACCCTGCACACTCATTTTCCTGTACCCCTCTGAAAAGCTCGAACCCCACTCCCTCCCATATATTAAACGATTCCTGCACATAGTGCGATATATACGTGCCGCCACACTCATGTCCCTTAATTTCCACGACATGCACACGAAGTCCACCATACAGTACAGTAATCCCTTTTTATCAATATGTCTAACCCCTCCCAAATCCAAGTAAATAGCCCGTAACAAAGGGATACCCCCCCACCCAAACCCCTTAACACCCCTCCCATCCACCTACGAACCCCATCCAGAGTTTCACAAAAATATACTGCATGCAGAGCCGACTCCGGCAAGCCACACTTCTGACATTTCCCGTCTTTCGCCAATCCCATACGGAATAAATTCTCCCGTGACGCCACTGCCCCATGTAAAAACCGAAACATCAGCTCCCGGTCCCTCGCCGGCAACCTCAGATCCCTGAACCCCTTCCATATCCCCTTCCAGTCATATACTGGATAAACCGCCTCCCCTTCCACCGTCTCCTCCCCAGCACCAAACCTCATTATAACTGCAACACTCAACCTTTGTGGCTCCCGTATAACCAACAAGCACCGCAGCCAATTTCTGCACTGCCCCAGTTCCCTCTCACCCCACCACTCCCCTACTTCCCGCAGCACCCCTTCCACCCCAGCCTCACCTCTCCCCCCCAACCCACCCCCCCTTACCACACAACGTTTCACATACATACACAACAATCTCCTTTCCAGCCATATTAAACCCAAACCTCCAGTAATTACCCTTTTCCTAACTATCTCCTTCCTGAGCCAATGTCTACCATGTGCCCAAATAAACTTAAATACCCTGCTCTCCAATTCTTTAACATCCCAACTTAATAAAGGAAAAATGTTGGCAATATACCATATCTTACTATATATCATGTTATTAACCGCAATAACCCTCTGCCGCAACGTTAACTCTCCCGCTCTCCAACTATTCAACCGCTCCGTCGCACTTTTAACTACATTCCTCGAATTCACCTCTCTCGCCTCATCCCTGTCCCTCGTGTAAACAATACCACATATTTTCACTCTGTCCACAATTTTCCACCCATACCTGCTACCCAACCCGCCCCCCACCCAATCGCCTACCTCCAACAATATGGATTTAGCTCCATTGACCCTCATGCCAGTAGCACTACAGAAAGACTTTAAGTGTATTCCTATGTTAACCAATCCCACCTCGTGACACACTAACACCGTCGTGTCATCTACATATCCCACCACATTTCTAATCCCTTATCCCTCCCCCAACCCCTTCCCATCCCCACTAATCTGTAAAACGGATCCTGTAAGCAAGCGAAAGGATCTGCGACAGAGGGACAACCCTGTCGCAGACCCCTTCCATCCTAACCACCCCTCCCAACCTACCATTTATTTGCACCTTCACACTTGCCCCTGCATATAACGCCCTAACCCAATCCAGCACTTCCAATCCAAACCCCTGCCTTTCCATTATTCCAAACATACTTCACGCTCCACACTATCATATGCTCCCTTCCAATCCAGTGCAAGTATTCCTCCCTCTTCCTCTCTATCTATGAAATCTTTAATACGTTCATGTCCCTCCCCACACCCCTTCCCGGTATCCCCCCTGTCCTTCCTCAATCACCCCCCCTATCACCCTTTTTAATCTATTACCTAAAATTTTAGCATATATTTTATAATCCGTATTCATAAGGACTAAAGGTCTATAATTCTCTAATGTTTCCCCTTCCTTCCCCTTCCTCACTAATACCATTACCCCCATACCCATGTCCCTCCCCATTACACCTGTCCTTTTCATACCATTCATCACACCTACCATACAATCCTTTATGATGTCCCAATTCTCCTTATAAAATTCATTTGCCAAACCATCCATACCTGGAGCCTTGCCCTTACTTAATCCTTCCACTGCCTCCACACCTCCCTCTCACTAATCATGCCCTCCAATCCCTCCCGATCTTCCCTACTCAACCTCTCCCTAATCTTTCCCAATAAAATGCTCCTTTCCTCCATACCCACCCCCACTGCTCATGTGCCTTGCAAACCACTTATCAGCATACACATTCATTCCTCCGTAGAATTTATTCTCATACCCTTCACATAATTCCCCATGTTTTCATCCACTTCCAGATACTCCAATGACATTCTATCCCGTCTCTGTTTACACTTCCCAAAACATATTGTGAGGGTCTATCCCCCACAACACATCATCCATTCCGGCTTTCATTCTACATGCCCCAAACCTCTCATTCTGCAAGGTCTTCAACCTATCTTTCAACACCTTAATTTCCTCTGTCATTCTATGTCCTCCCGCATATAACAGTCTTTCAAGAGTCCCTCAATGTAATTTTGTAAACCGTATCTCCATCCTGCTTCTTCCCTTCCCAACCTCTGATAGTAAGCTTGGATGCCAGGCTTCCCCGTACTTACCCACCAATCCACCAAAGCCCCCTCCCTACTCCCCATCCAAAACCCACCCCACCAATCCCTAAATTCCTCCCTTTTACCATCACCCTTTAATAACTGAACATTTAATTTCCAAAAACCCCTGTACCATTTTGCAACCCCTTCCCACCCCACCTCCACCAACACTCCCCGATGATCCGTGAAACCCACATCCAAATATTGCACCCCCCCCACTACCACGCTACCTGTTACATAAATCCTGTCTAATCTAGCCGCATACCCTCTTCTAACAAACGTAGGCTCACCGCACCTCCCACCCCAATCACGTCTTTCAAACCTACCCTCCTAAGTACGTCCCTTAAGGCTGCAAGTACACAACCTCCTCCCCGCGGCTCTACATCCCTCTCTCTAATTACACAATTAAAATCCTCCAACAATCGTTACATTTGGCAAATCCCGACATGCATAAATCATGTAATCCCAAACAAAATCCACCTTTACCTTCCTTGCCCCTCGCGGCATGTACACTCCTAAAAACATACCCTAACTCCACTCCACTCCCCATCTACTCTAACCAGCCTACCTTCCCACACTCCTCCCATCGCAAAGGTTTGAAAGGGCCTGACACCGCCACTGCTACTGCCACCCCCCCCTTTAATCTACTGGATGAACTTGCAAACACTTTGTATCCATTCAAAAGTAATTCCCCACCACACCTATAATTGTGTTCCTGTATAAAAGCAACTGTCACACCATACCTTCGCAACGTACACTCCACCCAAGCCCTCTTAATTTCATCCCTCAACCCATTTACATTAAGTGTTAAACACTTGAAATCTATGTCAAGGGTTTGCCCCTAGGCCTCTGTGGAAGTTGTACCCTGACTTCCCTTTACTCATTTTACCCGTTTGCTTCCCTCCCTTAAAAGTACCCCTCTCTAATACCAAACCTAGATCTTTTTTAGCAACTTCCACCGAAGCCTTTTTACAGATCCTCTGCGCCGGTGTCAGCACATCCTCACTGCCTGATGAATTGCCAGACCTTTTACGTGTCCTCTTTATGTCTTCCACACTACTTGCATCCTCGGTCTGATGGACCTCCACCTGCACATCCTCCATAATTAAGTGTTGGTCCACTGGACTGGCACTCTCCACACTTTCCACCACATTTACTGCATCTATCAAACCATCATTAGTGCTTACACTTAGCACCGGCAAAGGGTCGTCCAATATTTCCTTTAATATTTGTTCCAGTGGTACCTCCTCTGCCGGACTCTCCTGGTGATCACAGTCAACCACTGGTATAACAGATTCCTGTGTTAGGGTCTGACAAACCACCTCAGAACCCTCCACAATCTCACTCCAGAGTTTCGTCTGCTTCTCCCGTTGCGTCTCCTCCTTCCGTTCCTCTCTCTGCGCCTGCACTTTCACTACTCGTTGTTCTGGCACTTGTCTGGGTCCCGTCCTCCTCATGCAGTCAGCCGCCACATGATCGTAGGCGCCACACAGTCGACACGTCCTGCGCTGTCCCATGTAGGTCACGTACACTTGGGTCTGGTATAACAACGTAGGACGGTATGGGGTGCTTCAATGTCATTTTCAACGAGTACGACCCCTCAGGGAGCCCATCATCGGTCCCTGCTCCACTTTCCAGGTGTTGCTGCGTGTATTGTACCATACGCACTGAAGACCGTACTGATGTCCGTCGGTCCGCTTCGAATGGGACGTTCTTCAAACGTACCCAAGTGTACGTACGTGAAACGTCCTTCAATCGTACCTGAAGTCCAGTGTGCACCGTGTAGACATGATCCTGGTGTCGATCGACGAGTCGGTCATAAACTTCTGCCGTCAGTAGCTTCACAAATACTCTATTCATCCCATTCAGGGCAACGCCATACAAATCTTCTATGTCAAGACCATACACCTCTCGTAATATCGTCGGTAAGACAGTCCCGGCCGTTGCAGTGTTTAGGACGCCAGTCACAAGGTCAATACAGACAGTATTCAAACGTCTTCTCCCTGCTGTCGCCATGTTGCTTTGGAAAACCAAAGTGCTGTAAAGCGTCGCCAGGGGTCAGGTCAGAGCACCACACACCCTCGCACCACCAGAGCTGGGCTGCGACTGATCCTCTGTAATTACTCAGCTCCAGATATACTCGGTGGAGGGGTACTTTGGAGACAGCTACACCGTAGGCCTCCAACAGTACGTCCATCTTAGTGTAAGTTTTATCAGACAATGGAAGCACACCTTCCCTCAATAATGTTAAGTAACTTCCTGTATCTCTGAATGTATTGATTTCCTTCAATTGAGAATCGTTAAGCCCTATCTTACCTCTGGAAAAATATGGGCTCATGGCAGCATGAATTTTCTTTTCGGACATGTTTGCCGATCTTGGTCATCTAGAGAAAGAATTTTTTCCAGACTCTGGTACTAGATTTGTTTTTGAATCTCTATATTCTTGTGACTTTGAAGATACTATCTGCATGGGGAGGCCAACCGCACTTTTTTTGTTCATGTCACTTTCTAGTCTATAACAGTATTTTCTTAAATGTCCCTCTTTCCGGCAGTAAGTGCAGAAGGATTTCTTCTTTCCTTTTTCTGATTCCCGATGTATCAGAGAAACAGAGTTGTGAACATTGTCTGTTCTGGGAAACGAACGAGAAGCCAACATAGGCGTGTCTGCACGATATCCTCTCATCGCTCTAGGTTGGCGGTCTTTATTAACGGCTCTCACTTCCCTCTCCTTTACCGTTTTATTAAGAACAAGTTGATTAGAAATTTCGTAGTGATCTACCAGGGCGGCTGTTTCCAGAACATCAGATGTCTGATGGTCTATTAAGTATTTTTGCAGATCTACTGACATTGCAGCAAAAAAGTCTTCATGTAATATCAGTTGAGTTAAGCTGCCTACAGAGTCACAATTTGAAGATCTTCGCCATCTTTCGAAAGCAACTTTCTTTTGGCGAGCAAAGTCTACACATGTCTGCCCAGGCTGTTGTTGTAACGAGCGAAAGGCACGTTGATAACTTATGGGGAGCATGTCGTAGGATTCTAAAATAACTTTCTTAACGGCATCATAATCAATATATTTCTCATAAGGGAGGGAAGCAACACATTTCTGAGCTTTACCTGATAGAACGGTGTGTAGTAGTGCGGCCCAGTTTTCTCGAGGCCAATGCATGGCTCGAGCCTGATTCTCGAAAACTTCAAAGTATGTTTCTAAATCAGTATGAAAAAACTTAGGGACCAAAGAAACGGCCCTATGTATGTCAAAGGTATTTTCTGTTGGGACACTGGGCTTCGGATCCTCTTTCATTTTTCGACGTTGTTCAAAAAGAATAGTTTCTCTTTGCAACTGCTCATTATTTAACTTTCGCTGTGCCTCTATCTGAGCAGTTTGCAGCCGAATGAGGCGTTCCATTCTATCAAATTGCACTTGAGATATTGGCGCTGAAAGCCCAGGCGGAGTTGGAACGTTAAACCCTTTATCAGGGCGTTCCTTAGGGCGAACGCTCTGAGTAGCCGTTCCTAAGGACTCTAAATCCGAAAGAGGATCACTATGTTCCGATATCCCAAGCACAGCGATGTACACCGGGAGGGCCATAGCTCCAAATATGTCTTGTAACATTGGCCCTGCCTGACTAGAAGGGAATGATGATCTGCCCTTCTCAGGCTCCTGATTTCCTGCTTCAACCGAGTTTTCCAAATCATATATTAAAGACCTATTGTCCAATTGTGAAATTAGACTTTCCGAGTCTGAAACATCAAGGGCCTCTGCTTGATGTGGAAACTGAATGTTTCTTATTATTGACCGGACAGTCTCAGCTGTGTACCGATTATTGTAGGGTATCCCTAGGTGCCTTGCTATACGCCAGCAAGTTTGTAGCCTTAATGTTTCTAACTTGGACAAAGTTAGAGTCTCTATTAACTCCTCTATCTGTATGTCCATATTGATTGCTCTCCGGTGATGGGATAGAAACTACCTCCATCTCCTTGGATCAAGAGCATCCCGGACAGGCCCCCATTTATTACGATTCAGGCCAGTTGATTGCTTTTGTATTAGTGCTTCTCGTAATAATCAGGAATGGATATAATGCACACAATACTTTACCAGGATTTTATTTGTCAAATACTAAGTGTAACATTACTTAGTAAAATAAATTAATATTTAAACACCTTCCAGTTAGTTTCACTAATATATATATATCTTATGCCTTACTTTAGTTCTTAATATAGTTGTAACTAAATAACACTCTTCACTAAATTAATATACACTGGTTCGTTCAGGGTGGAGCTAGAGACCAATTTCAGAGTCTCTTAATGTCGTAGCACACGTAGACTTGCTCAGGGTGGAGCTAGAGACCAATTTCAGAGTCTCTTAATGTCGTAGCACACGTAGACTTGCTCAGGGTGGAGCTAGAGATGGAGTTAGAGACCAATGTCAAAGTCTCTTAATGTCGTAGCACACGTAGAGTTGCTCAGCTTGGAGTTAGAGACCAATTTCTCGGGAAATGCAAGAAGAGTTAATCCAGGAGACGAGATGGTGTACTTCCACAAGGTAAGGGAAGTTTGTTCTCCATCAGAGAGCAAGTGAAGACTGCCTTGGGTCAGGCTGGTGGCCACAACCTTAGGTATGGTGACGTGGCTTCAAGGCGGGAATACCTGACGTTTCATAACGACCGGATAGCTAGTTAGCTACCGTCATAAATCATCCTACCTATTTACACAACTAAGTATACAAGTTTATAAAGTAAGATATTTTTAGTTTAGCTATTACTGAAAATATCTCCAATATAAACTTATATGATAATAGATATACATGAAATATAAAATTCTTATTGCGTATACTTCAAGATACGCAACACTTTTATGGTGATTTTGTTTAATGAAATGAAAACGAGAGGTGTTATGGGGGAGCTGCAGAGTACTGCAGTGGTGGTGCTGGTGCCAAAGGGCATGGTGAAACGTAAGGTGCAGGATTATAGACCATTTCGCTTTTGTGTGGTGATTATAAAGTCTTTGCAAATATTTTGGGTAATAGACTTAAAAGGTAATTGATAGAGTGATTGGGGATGGGGCAAATTTGGTATACCGGGTAGGTCAATGTTTGAGGGCCATGGTAGAATTTGGGATTTCATTGAGCAATGGCAGGGGGTGGGGGGTGGGGGTGGGGGTGTTTTAGCTTTAGATTGGAGGGCCACTTATGATAGTGTGGAAAGGGAGGCTTTGTGGAGTATTATGCGTTGGATGGGGTTTGGATTAGAAATAGTGGATTGGGAATAGACTTTATATTGGGGGGAAAAGGTGTGTCTGCAGGTTAATGGGAGGGTGGGTGTAAGAATGGGTATAGATCGAGGTTTAAGGCAAGGGTGCCCTCTATCACAGATTTTGTTTGCCTGTTTACAGGATCCCTTTCATAGAGCGATTGAAGTATGTGTGGGGAGGGGAATCCCAGAGGGGCCTGGTATTGTAGGGTATGTGGATGACACAAGGGTGTTGGTGGGTAGGATTGAGGGGTTAAGGGGTATAAGTGCTATTATTAGTGTGTGCAGTAAAGCTATAAATGTGGAAAAGTCAAAGTTGATGGTAGTCGGGAATTGGGTAGGGGAGGTAGGTGGATATTGGGGGGAGTGGTCTGTGGTGCAGCAGGTGTAGATTTGTGGAGTCTTTTATAGGAAGGATATGTTGGAGGCGAGGGAGGTTAATTCTGGGAGGATTTTGGAGTGTCACAGGACGTTTGGGGGGGTTGTGATCACAGTATCTCACACTGCAACAGAGGGCGGTGGTTGCAAATGTAATGCTCTACAGCAAGGTATGGCATGTGGCAGCTGTCTACCCGTTGATGAAGTGTGATGTGCGTAGTTTGCAAAGTATGATTCTAAGGTACGTATGGGGTTTAGGATGTGAATGGCTTAAGCGTGATGTGGTGACGTTGGTGCCTTGATAAGGGGGATTGGGTCTAATTTCTCTAGAGTGGAGGGTCAGGAGCCTGTATGTTAAATGTAGGTTTTTGAGGTATAGGGGTCAGGGTGGAAGTAGTATTGGGGTGGTGTATGAGGATGTTAAGCGGTGGTGGGGGGTAGGGATATGAGGGATTGTGAGGCTATGATGAGAGTATTAATGCAGGTACGGGAACCGGGTACCTTAAAAGTTGGTACACTGGAGAGGAAGGGGGGTCAAATGTGTGGCTGGGGTGGAGGTTATGCCAATGTATGATTGATGACAGACTTGGGATAGTTTTCAACACTTACGTTTCAGGCCGCGAGTACGGGAAGTAGTTTTTAAATTTTTACACGGCATTTTGCCATCATAGAGATGTTTAATGGAAAACCCATATTGTGGTAGGTGTGGATCGGAGGAGACCATATATCATGCGGTTTATTTTTGTGAGCAGCTGGGTGTGGTTAGGGAATGTTTTTTGCATGTTCTACGATGGGTGGGGGGTTTATCAGTTTTACTAACGCATAGTTTAGAAGTGGGAGGGGTGGATAGGCGGGTGTGGAATGCAGTGTTATATTTGGTCGTAGATTTTGTATATATATCATGGGTGATGAGGGTGGGGGGAGTGGAGGAACGAAAACGGGCGCTGGTGTTTTTTTTTTATAGGACTAAATGTCGGAATAAAGTAATTTTCGGGAAGAGGTGGGAGAGAGATTTTTCGGAGGGGTATCGAGCTCTAACTATTAGGGTATTAGAGAGTTTGTAAAGTAAGTGGTTTCGGGTGGGCTGGACTCCCGGGGAGGGTGGAAGTAGAGGGGGAGACAGTTTTCCTAGAATGTGCCGCTTGTGTGTGTGAGTGGGGATGTGCTAGTGCACTGATCGATTCTTTGGATAACGGAGTTTTGTTAAGTGTGAATGTGGTGTGGTTTATGGTTCTGATTGGTGCATGGGTCTGTGGAATCAGTGGAATCCCTGCGACGATTTTTTTTTTTTTGGAGTATGATGTCATAGTATTAGTTTGTCTTTTGGAACCTGTTTACTTTTTATTTGTATCATGTTTTCGATGTGTGCCTGAGCCTTATGGCAGGAGATATATTCCGTGTTTTGGTATGTGTGGATCTACTGGTTTTGATATATCTGCAATAAAGAAGCTGTCTGGAGTTTGAGATGGGTAGAGGGTATGAACAGAGAAGGGAAATATGGGGTTACTGTTGAGGTGGTTTTGTGAATGTGTAGGCCTATGTGCCATGGTGGAGGAGGAGGTGTTGATTCACCGGGAAATCTCCCGGCCCCGGTCTTTACCAGATGGCGACCCGGCTCCGGCTCCCTGGCGAGGGAGTAGCAGAGACCGAAGTCTCCCATGGGAGGGGGTACCCCTCAGCGGTGGGACCAACTGGTCCCAGGCCTAGCCATATTCACCCACAAGCACGTAGGTAGATAGTTGCTAGGCCCCTCTGGTCTGCCACCTTCCCCGCCCCAAGGAGGCTGACGGGAAGGGCAGGCTTGCGAGCCGCAGATGGTAGCAAGCTCCAGCCTTGGCACCTACCCTGCCCTAAAAGGGCTGGGCATGGTGATCGACCTGCCATGGTGGTACTTCTATGCATTGGCTTTTTATGTAATTCTGTGTTTTTGCATGTGTCATTAATTTATGTAAATGTGGGTTAGTGTTTATTTATTTAATTTTGAGCCATATGTTTGTAATTTGATGTTAGTTTTGTTTAATTTTGGCTTACTGGACTTTGGATAATTGGTAGGATGTTAATGTACCATGTAAATTCTTTAGTTTACTGATGGGGGTATTGTGTGTGTAGGAATATCTTTGAGGTAGTGTCAATGTTTTGTTTTTAACGGTGTTCTGCAGTATGTGTGGAATGGTGTTTTGCTTTACTGATCAGTAAGCAATATGTTTTTACAATATTTGGATTTTGTGTACCAAAGGCATGGGTTTATGTTTAGAATTATGTGGCAAGTATATGTTGGTGCTTGGATGATTGGGTGTAAACTTATGAGATTTTGTTTTCATGATTCGGGGACATTGTATCTTGGTAGCCCTTGACAAGATTGCTTTGTTTATTGTGAGTTTGTATATGTGATGAGCTATGTGCCATGAGGGTACTGGGGTTTGATCATGAGGGTATGGGGTGGGGGGAGTATGTGTTTTAGTTTTTTTCTGTTTTTTCGTCTGTCATGTGTACAGATGTTTTTGGTTTATTAGCCTTTTGTCATTATTCATGTTCACTTTGTTAAGTGTTCCTTATTTGGAGCTATTTTTAATAGTTTCTTGGATGCATGATTTGTTTATTTTGATTTAGTGGCTCCCAGTACAGTCATGAGCTTCAGTTCATATTTCTGATGTTATGTCTTTGTAAGTGTTATGCCTGTTGGCGCGTTTGTTTATTGTATATGTATTACTAATGTTTTTAAATAAAATATAAAAAAAATACTGCAGTAAAACAGCTCCGAGTCCAGAATGGAAGGCATCTGTTCTGAGACAAAATATTTTATTAACATCTGGTAATTTGAGAACAGGGAGGTTTGAAAATATTCTTTTGATTTATTCAAAGCTTTGTCCAGCTTCCTTAGAACAAACCAGAGGTTCTTTCACATTCTTTTTTCATATAGTCTGTGAGAATGGCAGTCAGACAACTTAAATTTTGAACAAAATTGCTGTAGAAATTTACAGATCCAAGGAAACTTCTTAGCAATTTTTTTGTACTAGGAAAAGTGTTTTCAAGAACAGATTTAGTTTTGCTAGGAAGACGTGATAAAGTATTGTCTGAAATAATAAACCCCAAGTATTGTATTTTGAAATATCCAAGAAAACATTTCTGTGGTTTGATTGTAAGGCCATGAGCTCTTAGTCTCCTTAAAACAGGCAACAGTGTTGTAAGATGATCTTCCCAGACATGAGTCATGATGTAAATATTATCAAAATACACTGAAACATTCTTTAAGTCAGAGAGGACTATTCGTATAAGCCTAATATATGTGGCATTCTACATGCAGCCTTCTTACTGTGCTGATGTGGTGCTCTGCCTCCTGGTGGCAAGTGGTAGCACTTATATTTTCCACAACTTGGCGGAATCAAGTAGACGCCGTATCAACACTGTGTGTTTGGAGTTGGTGAAGGAGACTTTGTAAACTGAAACGGTGTCTACGATGTTGCAACGAATCCTGCAGGATGTTTATCATATAGACATCAGATACCGGTATGGAGTAGCATTAAACGGAATGAGCAGGGCGTTTATCAAGTTGTCATTGACTCAGGAGTACAAGCGCTTGGTTGACACTTATCACGATCGGGTCTATGCAGTTACCAGCAAAATGGAGGTACGACTGAGATATGTTTTGCTCACTTATACTTGGATTAGAGTGTGTAACGTCCCATTTGAGGTGGACTCGGTTGCTTGATGGACGTCTTCAAGGATTATGGTATCGTCCATACAGCGAATTTGGGCAAATGGCGAGAGGGGCCCTTTGAGGGCCTCCTAGAAGGCTCTTACTCAATGAAAATGACCATCAGGTGTCCTATCCCGTCGATTGTTGTAACACCGGACTTCAGGACACAAGAATATCTTACATATGTGTCGTATGTGTGCAGCATATGATCATGTGGCAGCGGAGTGTCTTCGGAAGGTACAACAGCATGCAGTAACTCAGGTGGACAGTGATCTTCTGGGAGAAATGGGTGCTGAGAGGTCAAGGGGAGGACCTGCTCATGGTGCGAAGAAATGGAGTGAAATTGTGGAGAATAGTATGGATACCTGTCAAATGCTACCTGTGGAGGTATTGGTGGATCAACCCCAGGTGAAAGTGGTGGAGGACATTCCAAAGGTGGTTAGCCCATGCCTGTCTTTGGAGTACCTGGGACATCTGTTGGGTGAGGCTTTGCCGATGCTTAGTGATGAAGGTAGCCCTGTGACTAAGAAGAGTATGAGGTGTGAAGACACAATGGGTGCTGGTAAAAATGATGTTAAGGAGAAGGTGAGTGTGATTGTCAGAGCGGATGTGCATGAGTGTGCAAAAGGTCAAGAAGATGATAGTGATATTGGTATGGATATTGCGAGTGTATCACGGAAAAGGTCAGTAGCATCTTCTGACAGGGAGGACATATTAACATCCAGCAAAGAGGTCTTGTAAAAAACCCTTGGTAGTTGCATCACAGGAAGGGAAAGGAGGGGTTGCTTTTAAAGGACGAGTAAAAGGGGTAAAGGGAGGGAAGTGTGGGGTTATAGTAGGGGAATCACGAACCCCTGTGGTGATGCAACAACAAAGAACAAGAGGCAAACCCACAAAAGTCTTTTCAGGTGTTTAACTATTAATGTTAATGGAAAGAGGGCTGAAATTAAGAGGAAGTGGGTAGGGGTGACCTTAAGATACTTTGATATACAAGTGGGTTTTCTGCAAGAACACAACTTTAAGATTGGTAGAGATCTGCGTGTGGAGGGGTATGTGTTTGCTGGTTCGACTAGGAGATTAAAGGGTAGGGGTTGCAATAGTCATACAAGTATCAGTTGATGTCTTGGGAGGAGAGTGGGGATGGCAGGATAGTAAGGGTAGATGGGGAATGGGGAGGTTTAAGGGTTAGCTTTGTTGGTGTATATATGCAGGCAGAGTTTAATAGAAAAATCAAGGAAGACTTGGTGAATGATCATCTCGTGTATGATTTGCGGGGGCTGCCCGGAGTGGTGGTTGTGGGGGGGGGATTGGAACAGTATCATTAGAGGTAAGGATGCAGAGCCTCGGGGAGCTGGATGTGTGTTGGGAGTATTGAGAGACGTGTTGAATGGAGTGGGTTTGAAGGACGTAGTGAGGAGGGGAGGGCTGGTGGAGAATACTTTCTTTAGACGAGATTATGCTTCTAGACTGGATAGGATTTATATAACAGATCAGGTTAGGGTAGTGGGGATTAATATCATATATGTGGGATTTTCGGATCATAGAGGAATTATGGTGGATGCAACATGGGAAGGGGCGGTAAAATGGTTTAAGGGGTATTAGAAATTATATGGTAAATTGGTGCGTGTGGAGGGCCAACGAGAATCTTTTGTACATTAGTGGAGGGAGATTTAGGGGCAGGGGAGAAAACTGAGGGAAGCTGGTGAGGCTTTTCTGAATTGGTGGGAAAAGGTAACAAAAGAAGGAATTCAGGGGTTCTATAGGAGGATGGGCAGGGAGGAGGTGTGCTGGTCTTATGGGTTGCAGAAATACGTGAAGGGATTATTGGGTGAGTGCTATGAAAGACAGGGAACGTTTGCTTTGAAGGAAATTCGGGTTTTAAAGGATAAGTTGCGTAGTATTCAGAATGAGCGTTTTGATGTTTGTCGTGTGCAAGCAGGGATAGATGATGTTTTATGGGGAGATAGACCGTCAAAATATGTGTTAAATAAGTGCAGGAAAAAGAGGGAGGGGATGACAATTTCATGTGTGGAAGTAGGGGAAGATATGGGTGGATATATGAGGGGGCAGCGATTATGTAATAAAGAGGCGATAAGCATATATGCGGATAAATGGATTAAGAAGTATTTTTTATTTATTTTTTATTTAAAAACATAAGAATGTACAGTATTAAACGAAGGACCGAAACCTTCCACCATAACACATTAAACCACTCACAAACATCAATGCAAGGAACAATACATCTGTAAAAACATAATCAAAAAGACAAAGTATTCTGATACATAATTACAAAAAGAAAAACCCTGACCACACCATCACTCGTTCCTCTGCTTAACTAACCTCAAAAATTCATATTTTCCCCAACTAAACTCTTAGTTTTTTTTTTTTTTTTATAATGTACATTTCATTTAATCACACCATGGGTACATTACCAAACCAAAATATCATATCAGTACAAAACTCCAACTTCAACTAACTTATGCAAATAAGTAACACATACTACAAATGACGTCACAAAAGAAACATATCACAAAGATACATGGAAAAACAGAAACATAAGTGTAAATGTAACACGTACTGGACCCAACATAACAATAAAATGGAATCTACTATAAGTAAATGTTATCAAACACTGAACTAACTTTAACATGACAAACAGATCTACATCCATAAATATATTGTGTAACAAAACACTTGGCCTACATTTTATTTAATTTAAAACAGACATTATACAAACACAAATCAATATGACACCTTATAACAAGTACAGATATCACAATAATACAACCAACAACCATGTGTACAAACACACATGAATCTCGGCTTCAAAATGCCAAGTAAATAAAGTTTACTATCCGAATACAATGAAACTCGAATACAATGCAACATGCTGACGATAAAGCACAAGCAAATATAAAAATACATATCTTTGGCATCATGTACAATACTTACTGCCAATAAGAACAAACACGTTATTTAATATTACAATCGAGAACTATAAAAACATGACCCCCCTCCTCAACCCCACCAACCCCAAAAGAAATCTGCACACTAAATGTGCCTATTACCATAACAATCCTGAGGATATTTTTTTTTTTAATTTAATATTTTATGTAAACAAAATTATACAAAATATACATATCAATAACCTTATAACAAATAAGGTTATCGCAAATACAAACCAACAATCGAATGTACAAACATCCAAAAACTAAGGAAAAACATAAAATGCAACGTTCTGACAAAGCACTTAACAATATATAACTTACATATATAAGCACCACGTACGTTACTTACTGCCAAAGAAGAACAAACACGTTATGTATTTAATAACACAATGGAGAACTATAAAAACTTGACAACCCCTTCAATCCCACCTACCCTAAAGACACCTACACACTACCTATTACCATTACAATCATCATGAGGAAACGTTTGGTAAAATATTTTTAACATTGTATATTATTTTTTTTTTATTTAAAAAACATTACAATACATTAACTATACATATAGAATTACATAATAATATACAAAATTTCGAAAACCCCAATATTTCACATTTAGTATATCCAAGCTCTTGGCATTACACAAATACTGCACATGCACAATGAAAGTACATAAAATAACCTGCACAAAAGTCCTAACATTATCTCTATATTTTACCATCCACACATAGGCCACACTGGCCTGTACATATAACCCTTCAGGGTTTTTTTTTTCATAAATTTTTTGATACAAATTTAAACACATAGAAACACTTTATCTAAAGAAACAGCAAAACTGAACTAAAGTGCTCGCACTGTACATAGAAACATATCAATTATAAATTTTTACAGTGTGTGGACAGAATTTAAAAAAAACACTAAGAACACCTTAAACCCAAGTAGTACCCCTGAAACTTCAATATTCTCAATTGAAAGCTCCAACATACAATAAAATTGAAGACCGAGAAAATCGCATGTACAATATATTTAGGCCACATATCACCGTATTGAGTAGCACATATCATGCTATATGATACATTTTTTTTTTTACAAAAACTCCTTCTCACAAAGAAAAGGGTCCTAAGCCCTCCTTATGAATTAAACAAAACAAAACGGTGATTACAGACCCTATAAAGAACTGCAACCCCCCCCTCCTTCAGAAACACACACGAGTCCAAAAACACCCGGGGCAAAGCCAAGGAAGAAAGCTAAAGAAAAATGAACTCAACATAAGGGCATCCAGTAGGCTTAGGTTTGACACATAAGCAATATACACATATTACAACAAACTTACAAATACTATCCTATGTGTATACACATAACACAAAATAACCTAACTAAAACAAAACATAGAACACCCCAAAAGGGTTCAAAAGCATACAATGAAATACCTAAACCTACATCTTAAACCTCGATAATGTGATCCAAAAATAATAATGATCCAAGGCATACATGCATTACGTGCAAGATCATATATCTTTCAGGAACAATATACCCGTAACCTGGTCCCAACACCTCACGGTGATAAAATCTGCGGATCAATCCCATCCAGTTTCAATCTATATCTTAAAACAATAAAACTACAAAAACTCTCTTAATAAAATATGAAGACTTAATTCCAGATATCTAACCATAAAAACGTATAATAATATCAATTAACTTCAACCTTCTTCAACCCCCTCAAAAAAGGAGAAAGAACAAAAACAAACAATCCCCCCCATCTGAGTCACCAAACATACCTCACACATACTCATCTATAAAAGGAATACCCCTACCCCTTTCCCCAAGGGGAAAAGGGTGAGTGGACGACCGGGAAAATCCCCGACCAAACACACCCCTCCCCCTACCCCATACATAAAACCCCACCAAAAGACTTTCATACCGGAACCTCCAACACCCTCACCAGAGATCAACCCCTTCCCAGTAAAACCCCAGGAACCATAGCTCAGACTTAACCCAGCACAGCAATGAATCCATTGACAATTGCCTATAACCCTCAGAAAAAAACCTATACCACACCCTCCCATAATGTTCCTGATTCCTACACTTAGTTCTATACAATCTCGCTGCCAAAGCCCTAATCCTAGCATCACTCCTAACCTCCCTCATACTCCACTACACATAAATATAATCCAAAACCAAATACATTACCGCACACCTCACATCCTCAGGGCATCCCACCACATCCAGACTTAAACACCGTAACACTGATAAACCACCCCCCTACACCCTGGATTATCCCTAAAAACCATTCCCTCACCCTCTCAAGACCCCCACAAAAATATACAACATGGAAAGCAGTATCCCATAACCCACAGTGTTGACAATACCCATCACCTGCCAGTCCCATCACAAAAAGCTGAGCCTTAGATGCCAATTTACCCTGTAAAAAACGAAATCCAATCTCACGTACCTTAGGAGGCAACTTTAAACGCTTAAACTAAAACCACATATTATTCCAATCATAACACGGAGAGATGTCCATACCTAAAACCCTCTTTTCTCGCCCTCCCACCTTATCTAACCTCCCTACCTTCACCTTACCAGGCTCTGGTACAACCAAAAGATACCTTAAAATTGCCTCACAAAACAACAAATTTCCTCCCTTCCACCATTTGCGATCCTCATCCATTACCCTCCCCACTCTCACTCCTCGAATCCCACCTCGTGCTAGGTATTCCTGCCTAACATATATTCCCATAAAACGCCTCTGCAATGGTGTCCAACCTAGCCTTCCCTTCGCTACCCTAGTCATTACCACATCTTTCCCTAACCAATGCCACCCATAACCCCATATAAACCTTAAGACCCGACCTTGCAACCTTAGAACATCATCTTCCATGAGGGGGTACACCGCGGTAACATACCATAGCTTACTGTATACCAAAGAATTGACAACTACAACCCTCTGCAAAAAAGTGACCTCTCCAGGCCTCCACCCCCACATCCTACCCAGAGCAGCATTAACCACTGCCGAGGAATTCACCTCACGTGCAACACTCGCCTGATTACAAAAACACACACCACATATCCTTAACCTATCCACTATTGGCCACCCAAAATCCTGACCCAACGCCCCCCCTACCCATTCCCCCATCTCCAATAATTTTGATTTTTCCCTGTTCACCCGCATACCAGTGGCCAAACCAAAGATCTCTATTATCCTATTTACATTACCCAATCCCTCCATAGTTCCTACTAAAATAGTGGTGTCGTCTACATAACCTATAATACCTGTTTCTGCCACCCCATGAGTACTCCCTTCCCTCATCCCTTCTGACACTAACCTAAAAAATAAGTCCTGTAAGCACGCAAACAGGAGCTACGACAAGGGGCACCCCTGCCGCAGCCCTCGCCCCAAACGCACCTTGGACCCCAACCTCCCATTCACCTGTATCCTCACATGTGCTTGTTCATACAAAGTACGGACCCAACCCAAAACCTCCGCCCCAAACCCCTGCCGTAAAAGCACCGCCTGCAGCATATTCCTATCAACACTGTCATACGCCTTTTCCCAGTCTAGCCCTAAAACTTCCCCAGCTCGTCTGCACTCTAAAAACCTTTGATCCTCTGATGACCCTCCCTGGTACCCCATACTGACCCTCCTCCAATAATATCCCAAAAACTCCTTTCATTCTATTAGCAAGAATATGTGCAAATATCTTATAATCTGCACACATAAGTGTAATTGGCCTATAATCCTCAAGTGTCCCACAAGCACAAGTTTTCGGCACTAAAACTACAGTACCTATTGACATATACCCACCCAATCTACCTTTCAATTTCATAGCATTAAACAACCTAACTAGCATCCCTTGCAGAACCTCCCAATGAACTATTAAAAAAATCCTCAGAAATCCCATCCAGGCCAGGGGCCTTGCCCAGGGCCTGACCCTTCCCTGCCTGCCAAACCTCCTCCTCAGTTATAGACCCTTCCATACTCTCTCTATCTCCATCCCCTATCCTCTCAACTATACTGTCTAAAATTGCATCCCGGGATACTTCCTCACTTACTCCCTGGCTCATCTTACACTCAAACCAAGCATCCGCATAATAACTCATGGCTTCTGTGGTACGAAGAATCTGCCCATTCTGATACCCACGGCACTCCTCAGTTACCCTCAAAGACATTACCATCATATCTCTTCTCTGGTTCTGAAAAGTATGTAACACTAACGCAGAGGGCCTATCCCCCCATAATACTTCCTCTAAACCCCCCCCGTACCCTCAGAGCATGAAAATTTTCATTCTTCAACTCCCGCAATTGCAAGTGCAGATGATCAATCTCAGCAAGGGGATACCTCCCACCACTCTCATAACAAGTCCTCAATTGCTCCTCTAGGTACCTCAACATTCCCAACCTTTGCCTTGCATCTTCCCTACCCAGTTGCCTATAAAATTCCTGGATTGCCACTTTAGCCCGCACATTCCACCATTCAAATATATCACTAATCCCTGTCCCATCGTTCCATACTCATCCCCACCAATCCGCAAAAATTTCCCTGTGATCTATCCCCTGCAACAACCTCACATTTAATTTCCAATACCCGGAATAGATCTTCACCGCCCTGCCCATCCCATCTCTACCAACACACCCCTATGATCAGAAAATCCAAAATCCTGACATTTTACCTCACCTACCTGAACCGCCCCAGAAACATATACCCGATCCAACCTAGCCGCATAACCCTGTTTAATATAAGTGTGGTCCACATGCCACCCCCCTCCCCTAACCACATCTTCCACACTTACAACTCTCATAACCTCCCTCAAGCTCTGCAACAAACAACCCGCCCCCCGAGGTTCCACATCCCTCCCTCTAATGATGCAATTGCAATCCCCGGCAATTATCGTAACCAATGGTAAACCTCTCAACGCATAAACTAAATCATCCCATACAAAATCATCCTTTACACGGCGATTGGAAGTCGCCGGCATATATACACCGATGAAACACACCTGTATGTCTCCCCAAACCCCATCCACCAGTACTATCCTGCCACTACCCCCCTCCTCCCAGGCTTTTAACTTGAAACGGCTTGTCTCACGGATACCCACCATCACCCCACCCTGGAAATTCCCCGAACTCCCAGTATAACACTTGTATCCCTTCAAACACAAATCCCTACCACACCTATAATTATGCTCTTGGAGAAAGCATACATCTACATTCAACCGTCTTAACGTCAAGTCAATCCATCTCTTCCGAACTTCCGCCCGGAGCCCATTAACATTTAAGTCGAGACACCTGAATAGGTCAAAGGGGGTTTGCCACTTCGGCGCCCAGACCCTATCACAACTGGCACAGAGTCCCCACTTTGCGCCTTACCTCCTTTCACCCCTATCCCACTTTTCTTTCCTTGGGGCACAACCTTCTTCCCCTTAACAACATCCCTCCAGGCCATTTTTGAAGACCTTTGACCCTGGGTTATCTCATCATCCTCAGTATCCCCAATGGGCCGCTTACGGAATACTTCCATACATTCCATAACCTCGCTACATTCCTACCTATGCACCTCCACCTCAGCCACCACCACAGGCACAGAGTCAAGAAGATCCTCTACCGGACCAATCACGCACTCCAGACTCTCCAAACCACCAGATTAGTCCTCATCCAAGCACAAAACACCCGCAGGAGACGAGTTCCCAAGAAGGCTCTGGATGTCCTCGAACAAAGGCCTCGATAACTCAGAGGCCACCTCCAACAAGTCACCCTTCATGGCAACCTGAAAACACTCTTGCACCTCTTCCTGCGTTGCTGGGGTTAAAGTCAAAACTGCCTCCTCTGCAGCATCAACTGCCTCACTCCAACTCAGAGGGACATCCTCAGTGTCAAGAACCCCGGCCACATCCAACTTCACACTCGTCTTGGGCGTCTCTCTCAGGTCCGTCTCAGCACGAAAATTCCCATCATCTCGACGTCCAGGTTGCCGCTCCCTGCGTTGATCACAAGAAGACGCCATATGTCCCGGGGCACCGCAGAGCCAGCACGTTTGCACCTGTCCAGCATATGAGATGTATACTTGGGTACAAAACTCTTGCATCTGGATGTATGACGAGATAGGCCTCCTTAAAATCATTTTGAGGGGGTATGATCCTGCCAGCATGCCAGCATAAGTTCCCTGCTGCCACCGACCTTCATTAGCGATGTGTATAGTCCCATACTGGCCGAATACTCGCCGAACATCCATTTCAGCAGCCTCAAATGGAAGATTTTCACATGAATCCACGAGTAATGCGCGGACACTTCACGCATACGCACCTCCAATCCCGAATTGATGACAATAGGCTTGTCTTGAAACTTATCCACCACTTCTTCATACACGCCAGCGAGTTGAACTTGACGAAAAATCTGACTGCCCTGTTTAAGAGATACCATAAATGGCCTCAGTCGGTATTCCAAAAGTGTCACGTAGAACCAATTGCAAGATAACCTCAGCGTTATCAGGATACACAGCACCTTTAAGTAAATCCACACAGACAGTGTTGACACAGCGCCGGTAGGTATCCGCCATGATAGTGAAAATAAAATTTCACCTAACCTCCACCAGGGGGACGACTGAGCTCACCCGCGCACCACCAAAGCTGGGGAGCAACTATTTGTTTGGTAAAATATTTTTAATATTGTATATTATTAAAACCAAACCTGAACATTGAAACCCTCACTTCATCAGTGAGACTGACCTAAAACATTGGAAAACATTTATGACAAAATGTCTATGTATATTGGCCATTCTTTCGTCTGTACTCAACCTTGAACATTAATATACATAATATATGAACATTAGTTTATACTGAAACATACAACGTACTCAGTATACCGAGGGAATGACATGAATACATATAACCAGAATCATAACAACTTTTTTTTGTTATAAATAGTATAA
>WNWK01024223.1:0-30024 GCA_009830355.1 Cherax destructor
ATACCATGGTCTAAAATGTACTGTCCCATTTATTCCCCATGCTGTGTCACCTGGTCTACTCATTCTTACGGGGGCCCCCATGTCTGTGTCACCATGGTCTCTTTTTCCTTTATTTCAATTCAAAACCTAAAAAATTTTTCTCCTTGAAATAAGTCATCTTTACATCAGTGACGTTAATAAAGTGACGATTTTAAAAAAATAAGAATATTCTTAAATAAAACTTATTCTCTTTGATAACAAATCTGAAGGCACTGCCTTTGGGGTTTTTTATTTGAATTTGACTAAATCAAAAGTAAACATCAATGACAGTAAAAACTAAATGTAAAGGAGGAAGAAGGAAACTGATGAAGAAAAAAGGTGGAGGAAGAGGAGGGAGTCCAGCTGAGCGGGAATAACGGAGCCCGATAAGGGTGTCACCGGGGGGAAAAACTGCCAGTGCTTTTTTTTACTCTTAAACAGTCTTTTTTTTTTTTTTTTTTTTTAAATTTTATATATATAATATTTTAAAAAATATAAAAAAAAATAAAAAATATATATATATATATATATATATTTTTTTTTTTTTTTTCTTTCTTCTTTAAACCCGGGCCCTTCCCCCCAAGGCGGGGGTGGCTAAAAGGAAAAAAAAAATTTTTCTTTTAAACTTTAGTAATGTATACAGGAAAAGGGGGTTTTTCCCCCCTTCTCCCGGTTTTTTGTCGACTCTTCGACAAGGCTTACGGAGGAAAATTTGTTACCCCCTGGAATGGGAAAAAAACAAAAACTAAATTTGGAAAAAACCCCAAGGGGGTGTATATATATGCTTGTACATAAAGGGGAATGTGACCAAAATGTAAGTAAAAATAACAAGACATCCTGAAATCTTTCATGTTTTGAGAAAAAAAAAAAACACCAGCAATCCTACAATCATGTAAAACAATTACATATATATATATATATATATATATATATATATATATATATATATATATTATATATATATATATATATATATATATATATTTTTTGTAAAAGCTAAACATTAACCCCCAGAGTGCCGGCATCTCCCACCCCCGGAATAAGCCCGGCATGCCGGTTTCCTGAAACCCTTCATAAATTTCCCTTACCTCCAACAGCATCAAGTCCTAAAACCATTTGACTCCATTCAATCCTATCTAACACGCTCGCACACTTGCTGGAAGCCCAAACCCCCTCCCAAAAACCCCCTTTACCCCCCCCCTCCAACCCTTTTTTCGGGGACCCCTACCCCGCCTTCCCCCACTGATTTATCACTCAAGTCATTCTATTTTGTTCCAGCCTCTTTACATGCAAACCATCTCAAAACCCTCCTCAGCCCTCTGGATAATAGTTTTGGTAATTCCACCCCCCTCCTAATCTCAAATACGGTTTCTCCATTATATTCACACCACACATTGACCTCAGACAGCATCTCCACTTTACCTTCTCCTTTTCAACATTCAAAACCCATGTTCCACCCATAAAGAGTGTCTTAATATTCTCTCATACATTCCCTTTTGTCTCAAGGAAAAAATTCTGTCTCCACAAGCCCCCTGTCCCCTCACTTTTTTCCCCCCTTAATTCTATGATTTATCATCCCATAGACCCCTCTTGGCCATCCCTCCCCGATATCTGAACACATTCACCTCCTCCATCTGGCTCCCTCCAATCTTATATCCAATTTTCCGTTATCTATTTTTTTGTTATTTATCAATATACTCTTTCCTTTTTCACTTTTAATTTCCTTCTTTTACATACCCTACAAAACTCATCCACCAACCTCTGCAACTTCTCTAGAATCCCCCAAAACTCAGTGTCTGAAAAGGGAACTGTGACAACTCCACTTTGTGTTAGATTCTTTATTTTTTAACCCCCCTCTTGCCAACATGAGCATTCACTTCTCCAACTCCATCTATAAATATATTGAACAACCATGGTGACATCACACACCCCCGTCTAAGGCCATTTACTGGGAAAAACCCCCCACATACTCTAACCTGGGCCCCACTATCCTCGTAAAAATTTTCCCCTTTTAATAACCTACCTCCTGTTAAAAAAGGACACCAATGTGACATTTTTTGGGCAATTTTTCTCCCAGGAGTTTCTCCCTTCAAGGAAAAAGGAATATGGGTTTATATACCCAAAGTGAGGTGAAATACAGTGGTGGTAGTATGGGATATTAGAGTAGTAATAAAAAAGGTGAAAAATAATATCCATGAAAGGTGATAAAACAAAAAGGGTAGATAACAATAGGGAAAAACTGGGAGGAAACGAGGGGCCTGTGGGTGTTACATCTCGATGTGCTTTTTGAAAATTGCGGGGGGACATGTGATGGTGGGGCTTTTCAGGGGATTTTCAAATTCGGGGTGAAGCTGCCTTTTTTTTGTTTAATTGGGGTTGGGGTAAGTGCTGATTAAGGATTTTGCGTCTACGGAAAATAGTTTCTTTGATTACTAGTCGGGCGTCTTTGAATTTCATGAGATGATTGTTGGAATTTCGGTGTTGTACGCAGGCGTTGTTCAGGTTATCGTTTCTGCTGCTTTGTGTTCATTGATGCGTGTTTCGAGTTCCTTGCTGTTTCTCCTATAAATTCTGTCGCAGCTTCCACAGGGTATAGTGTAGACCCCTGCGTTGACTGGTTCATGGTGCTTGGATTTAGTCTTGGTTGATCCTAAATGAAGTACTGGAAGCGATGGCGACTCTGTGTTAGCTTGTGCAAATACTTTAGAAATGTTGGATGCAACCTGGCTGTTGGGAAGAATTATGACTTTGTTTGGAGTGGTGTTGATGCGTGGAGAATTAATGATCTGAAGAGCTCTTTTCTTGCAATCTATGATGAAAAAGGAAGGAAATTGTAACCCAGTGAAGGTTTGGTGAATGTATGTACATTCCGTCAAAACTCAGGACTACAAATTCGGTAAGCTCTTAGGAAGAATCCGATGATGATGCCTCTTTTGGTCTTAGTATCTTGACTGGAATAGAAGTGTGTGAGATCATTTTAAGTTTTCAAGTTTACCGGAAACCTACAAATAAAAATGATCTCACACACTTCTATTCCAGTCAAGATACTAAGACAAAAAGGCATCATCATCGGATTCTTCAAACTTACCGAATTGAGTCCTGAGTTTTGACGGGGATTATACATTCCCAAACCTTCCTGATTACAATTTCCTTCCTTTCATCATAATTGCAGAAAGAGCTCTTCAGATCTAATCTCCACGCATAAACCCAATCAAACAAAGTCATAATTCTTCCCACAGCCAGGTTCATCCAACATTTCTAAAGTATTTGCACAACTACCACTAGAGTCCATCGCTTCAGTCTTCTATTAAGGATCTAACCAAGACTAAATCAAGCACCATGCCAGTCAACGAGGTCTCCATACCCTGTGAGGCTGCGACAGAATATGTAGAGAAAACAGCAGGACCTCGAAACACCATCAATGAACACATTAACATGCAGAAACGAAACCTGAACAACGCCTGCGTACAACACCGAAATTCCAACAATCATCTCATGAAATTCAAAGACGCCCGACTAGAATCAAAGAACTAATTTCGAGACGCAAATGCCTTGATCAGCACTATCTCTGTTTCTAACAATTAAACAAAACAAAGGCAGCTTCACCATCTCTGAAGTCTTAGCAAGAATCCTGAAAACAGTAAACCCTACCATCACATGTCTCTCCTGCTAATTCAACACAAGCACATCGTAGATGTGGAACACTCTACAGGCCTTCGATATTTCAACCTCCAGCAAAATATTTGTCAACCTATTGTTATACTACCCTAGTATTTGTTTTATCCCCTTTTTACTCATGTGCATATTGATTGTTCTACCTTATTGTATTACTACTACTACTACTAATATCCTACTACTACCACCACTAGTATTTCACCTCACTTTGAAGTATATATAACCCACTATGTCCATTATCGCTTGTAACGGCTTGAAAGCTCCTGGAGGCGAAACGTTGCCACAATAAAATGTCACATTAGTTGCATTTGTGTCCTTTTACTTAACATATTGTCGGTAATTCTACCAATATTATTACAACCTACCTCCTATTCCATTCATTTACAACATCTGCCACATTGCCCTCTATCCACCCTATCATATGCCTTTTCCAAATCCATAAATGCCACAAACACCTCTTTACCCTTATATAAATATTCTTCACCTATATGTTTCACTGCAAACACTTGGTTCGTCGCACCCCCTACCCTTCCTAAAGCCTCCTTGTTCATCTGCTATCCTACTCTCCGTCTTACTCTTATTTCTTTCAATAATAACTCTAACATACACTTTACCAGGTATACTCAACAGATTTATTCCCCTATAATTTTAACACACTCTTTTGTCCCCTTTGCCTTTATACAAAGGAACTAGCATGCCTCTACCAATCCCTAGGTACCTTATCCTCTTCCATACATTTAAATAAAACACTAACCACTCCAAAACTATATCCCCCTGACATTAAACATTTCTATCTTATCCCACCAATCCAGCTGCTTTACTCCCTTATTCTACTCCTGCCTCACGAACTTTCCCCACACTCACAACTGGTTCTTTCTCACTCCCTATAAGATGTTATCTCCTGCCCTATACACAAATCACAGCTTTCTTATCTTCATCAACGTTTTAACAATTCCTCAAAATATTCCCTCCATCTTCCCGATACCTCTAACTCTGACAAATCCATTCTTTCCCTAGGCTGTGTCAACTTATTAATCTCACTCCAACACTTTTTCTTATTTTCAACAAAATTTGTTGATAACATCTCACCCACCCTCTCATTTGCTCTCTTTTTACATTGCTTCACCACTCTCTTAACCTCTCTTTTTCTCTCCATATACTCCTCCCTCCTTGCATCACTTCTACTTTGTAAAAACCTCTCATATGCTAACTTTTTCTCTCTTACTACTCTCTTTACATCATCATTCCACCAATCGCTCTTCTTCCCTCCCGCACCCCCTTTACTATAACCACAAACTTCTGCTGAACACTCTAACACTATATTCTTAAACTTACCCCATACCTCTTCTACCCCATTGCCTATATTCTCATTAGCCCATCTGTTTTCCAGCAGTTGTTTATATCTTACCCTAACCGCCTCCTCCTTTAGATTATAAATCTTCACTTCTCTCTGACTTGCTGTTTCCTCCTTAGAATGAATTGCACGGCCTATTTTGGTGTCATCAGCAAATTTGCTAATATCGCTATTTATTCCCTCATCTATGTCGTTTATGTAAATTGTGAACAACAAGGGGCCCAACACTGACCCCTGTGGAACACCGTTTGCGACGTGCCCCCATTCTGATTTCTCCCCATTTATGCAAACTCTCTGCTGCCTATTTGTCAAACATGCCTCTACCCAGGAAAAAATTTCTCCTCCTATCCGGTGTGCCTTAAGTTTCCTCATTAGCCTCTGATGTGGAACTCTATCATATTCAATACCATGATCTACCTCCTCAAATACCTTAGTGAAAAAAATGAGTAAATTCGTTAGACAGGTACGCCCCTTTGTAAAACTATTTTGAGATCCATTAATCAATTTATGTCATTCAAGATGGCTACGAATTGTTTCGGCAATTATTGATTCCATAAATTTTCCCACAATGGAGGTAAGGCTTATTGGTCTATAGTTCGAAGCTAAGGACCTGTCACCTGCCTTGTAAATAGGTATTACATTACCCATTTTCTACTTGTATGGCACTATGGCAGTTTGAAGTGATATATTGAAAATATAAGCCAAAGGTTTGCTAAGCTCCACTTTACATTCCTTTGAAACCATTGCAAACAGTTCATCAGGGCCTGGGGATTTGTTAGATTTTAATATCTCAATTTGTCTGAGGACCATGTCACTAGTTACCCCAATCGTGCATAGTTTATTATCGTCCTGTTCTACATAATTTATTATTTCTGGAATTTCGCTAGTATCTTCCTGAGTAAAAACTGAGAGGAAGTAGGTGTTGAAAAGTTCACACATATCCATATCACTCTCAGTGATCTGACCTGAGTTACTCTTAAGTTGGCCTATCTTGTCCCAAATCTTACTTCTGTATACCTGAAAGAACCCTTTTGGGTTAGTCTTCGAATTCCTTGCGACTTTAGCTTCATAATCCCTTTTTGCTTTTCTTATTCCTTTTTTATTTTTATTTTTAATTGAATATATTAATTTCTTAACTGCTCTTCCCCTCTTTTGATACGCTTATATGTGCCTCTCTTTTGACCAGTGAGATGTTTTAATCTATTGTTTATTCATTTGGGATCATTTTCGTTAGATCTAATTTCCCTACTCGGAACAAAAGTTGTCTGGGCAGCTAGCATTATGCTCAGAAACATGTCATATTGGCAACCAACACCGGCTACCTGACCCATAGTAGGTCATCCCAATTTAGCCCACCCAGGTAATTTCTCAGTCCCATGAAGTCGGCCAAGCGAAAATCTGGGACAAAGACTTGACTGAAGTTATCTTGGCAATTCCATGATATATTGAAACTAAGTGATTTGTGAGTGCTTTCCCCAAGCTCATCATTAACCTCAAGATTATTAACTAGTGATTCTTTGTTGACAAGAACCAAGTCAAGCAGGTTGTTTTCTCTAGCTGGTTCTGTCACAAAATGTTTTAAAAAGCAATCCTGAACCGTAACAAGAAAGTCACTATACTCAAGATTTCCTGTCACATTGTTCCAATCAATTTGTCTAAAGTTAAAATCTCCCATTAACACAACATTTTCATATCTAGACACCCAATGAATTTCGTCTCATAGCAGCCTACAGCCCTCCCTATCAAGGCTTGGGGGCCTATAAATCACACCAAAAATTATTTTTTTACGACCTTTGAGAGACTGTAGCCAAACAGATTCTGTGTCCGATGTTTCTAATCTTATATCTTGTCTAAGACACCAATTTAAATTATCACTGACATACATCGCCACTCCTCCACCCTCCCTCTTGACCCTATCAGTATGGAATAGTTTATAACCCTGTATGTTGCATTCAGAAGTCATTTCTCTCTCAAGTTGAACCAGGTCTCATTTATAGCAATAATATCTATATTACCTGCACTTGCAAGTAATCCTAGCTCATCCATCTTATTTCTTAGACTCCTACTATTTTTATAGTTAACCTTAAGGGAGCTAGTCACTCGTTGCCCTCTACTATCTGTCTTTGTTTGTTGATCAATTGCTTTGCCTTTACTAGCAACTCTGTTTTGAATATTGCCTTTTAAACATATCCCTGGGGTATTCTGGTAATATATGCTGTTTTCAACCCTAGTACTGCAGCCTGATTGTTTCTCAGTTTAAAGTCCTAGACAAGTCATCAATGACCCCGTCAATCGAATTGGATAATGCAACCACTTCAGCTCCAGAGAGATGAAACCCATCCCTTGCATACATATCACGTTTGCTGTAGAATTTGTCCGAGTTATCAATGAATGGGATTGCAAGTTCCTTGCACTACCTGTCTAGCCAGCAATTTATTGCAATTGCCCTAGGCATCCATTCATTGCCCACTCTCTTTCTAGGAAAAATGCTACTAAGACAGTTAATGGGCTTGTGCCCATTACCTGACATAATATTATCCAACCTGTTGACTATGTCACCAGGACTATGTCCTGGGAGGCACACCCTCTGTCTCACCTTTCTATTTCTCTTACAAAAAGCACGGTCCACATATCTTACCTGAGAATCTCCTTCAATCAGAATATTCTTACCTTGATTAGCAGGGGAGTCAGTGGTACCTTAACCTCACCAACCACTGAAGTACACTCGTCCTGGAGAACAGAAAATCGATTTCCTACCTTCACATATTCTCTGTTAACCTTCCCTATCTTTCTTCTTCCTGAATTGTGAACCACTTGCCACTTAGACTGGCTGCCACTCTCCAAATCACTGCTGGAGGTGTTGGTGCTGGACTGCACCCCCCTGCTGGTAGCCTTTTCGTCCTCCCCACCTTCAGCCTCCTCGCAGTGAGTGACAGGCTGCACCTCACTCCTGGTAGCCTCATTCCCCTTAACCACTCCAGCCACCTCACACTCCCAAACCCATCGAGGTGAACCTTCGGCTTCCTGATATAATAATAAGGTTAGGTAAGTTTTCTAAGGTGCTTTTGGTACAAAATTATTATCTTTTACATAATCCTAAATGAATAATATATCTTTAAACGTATAAGAGAAAATTCAGAAAGGACTTAATATTAAATGAGTTCTTTCTAATTGACCAGTTTTACGTATTCGGCAGGACACACACACCTACACACGGCTAGCGCTCTTGCTTCACGCACGGAGGGCCCGGTTACACACACATACACACAAAATACATACAACAGGCCTAGTGTCTAATCGACATGTGCCTAGGACAAAATGGTAACTAACTAACACACACACACACACCACACACACACACACACCCCGTGGGTCCTTAGAGAGGGAGCAGAGATGCTGTGTGTGCCACTAACCACAATATTCAATACATCCCTTGAAACTGGGCAACTACCTGAGGTATGGAAGAAGGCAAATGTAGTTCCCATTTTTAAGAAAGGAGACAGAAACGAGGCACTAAACTATAGACCAGTGTCACTTACGTGTATAGTGTGAAAAGTCATGGAAAGATTATCAGGAGGAGAATGGTGGAGCACCTGGAACGGTACAAGATTACAAACGACAACCAGCACGGATTCTTGGAAGGCAAATCCTGTGTCACAAACCTTCTGGAGTTCTATGACAAAGTAACAGAAGTAAGACACGAGAGAGAGGGTGGGTTGACTGCATTTTCTTGGACTGCAGGAAGGCCTTCGACACAGTTCCTCATAAGAGATTAGTGCAGAAGTTAGAGGATCAGGCGTGTATAACAGGAAGGGCACTGCAATGGATCAGAGAATACCTGACAGGAGGCAACAACTGGCGTTCGTCACAGTGGGCGCCTGTGTCTCTGTTCACGATGTGTGTCTGTTCGCAGACGATATGAAGTTAATGAGGAGAATTAAATCAGATGAGGATCAGGCAGGACTTCAAAGAGACCTGGACATGCTGGACACCTGGTCCAGCAACTGGCTTCGAATTTAACCCCGTCAAATTCAAAGTCATGAAGTTCGGGAAGGGCAAGAAGACCGCAGACAGAGTATAGGCTAGGTGGCCAAAGACTGCAAACCTCGCTCAAGGAGAAAGATCTTGGGGTGAGTATAACACCAAGCACGTCTTCGGAAGCACACATCAACCAGATAACTGCTGCAGCATACGGGCGACTGGCAAACCTGAGAATAGCGTTCCGATACCTTAGTAAGGAATCGTTCAAGACACTGTACACCGTGTACGTCAGGCCCATACTAGAGTATGCAGCACCAGTTTGGAACCCATACCTGCTCAAGCACGTCAAGAAATTAGAGAAAGTGCAAAGGTTTGCGACAAGGTTAGTTCAGAGCTAAGGGAATGTCCTACGAAGAAAGGTTAAGGTAAATCGGCCTGACAACACTGGAGGACAGGAGGGTTAGGGAAGACATGATAACGACATACAAAATACTGCGGGGAATAGACTAGGTGGATAAAGACAATATGTTCCACAGAGGGGACACAGAAACAAGGGGTCACAATTGGAAGTTGAAGACTCAGATGAGTCAAAGGGATGTTAGGAAGTATTTCTTCAGCCATAGAGTAGTCAGGAAGTGGAATAGTCTAGCAAGTGATGTAGTGGAGGCAGGAACCATACATAGCTTTAAGACGAGGTATGATAAAGTTCATGGAGCAGGGAGAGAAGGGACCCAGTAGCGATCAGTGAAGAGGCGGAGCCAGGAGCTGAGTCTCGACCCCTGCAACCACAATTAGGTGAGTACACACACACACACACACACACACACACACACACACACACACACACACACACACACATACACACCATGGACAGGGTGCGAGATGAGTGGAAGCAAATGGTTTTTGGGTTTGTCTTTATGCTAGAGTGTGAGCATGGTAAAAGCTATCAAGTACTGAAGGGATTCACACAAACCAGCTACTCGGATTTGAAATTTGAAAACGAAAAAGACTGGAGAGGATATTGCGGCTGAGTGGATGATGGTGATATCCGAGCACTTCTAGAAAGATTGTTATGGTATAAGTGCTATTGATTGTGTTTTTATAAATCACCCTTCTGATACATCTTAAAAATCGATTTTGATATTCTTAAATTTAGATTTAGATTTTGTTTTACTGTTCATGTGAATTTTATTATAGTTTTGTTGACACTGATTACAATTTGGAGTTCTAAATGTTTATTGTACCTCAGCACGACGGCCACTGCTCAATTAGAAACCACGCTTAATTGTTAGATTAGCGAGAAAATCCTCTTAGAGCTTAGCTTCGTATTTGCGAGATTATAACGCAGGATACTCGATGCAGTTATTAAGCCACGGTATTAGGTTTGCTGAGCTTAAACACTCAGCTTAGCCTGAATGACTGTGCGAGATTGATTAGGTGAGATTCAGTAGGTCACAGGAAACCTTCCCACAGAGTTTAGCGGACGTGTGGGAAGTGGTTGCTAAGACTGAACCCCAGAGGAACACACACAAGCTACAGAACCAGATATCATTCTGGTCTCCGGTCTGGGATTGTAAAAATCTCCAAAAATGGAAGGTTAGAACCCACGTCAATTCAGTCTTTAAACTATAACTATCATGCCGGTCTGGTACGATTCAACTAACTAGGTGCATTTTTATGTATGCATGAAAGATTACTATGAACTCCTCTGTAACTACAAATCCATTCACGCAGAGCTTAAATAACTTTTTCATATGAAGGATCATGGAACCGACATTAGATATTTGTTATGTATCATATATATATTAGAAGACATATTTGGGTAACTCAGCAGATGGGGCGAAGCTTGATCTTCCGTCCACTAATGACAACGCTGTCATGTAGCACATCGATTCTAAAATACTTGTGACAACTGGACAGGTCCAGTTATATAATCAATGATCGAAATTCAGAACTCAAGAGCTCAGCTCTCTTCAAGAATATTCCTTGATGTTGATGAAGGGCTCGTCATTCATGGAACTGGGAGCACCCTCCTCTTCCAAGGATCAAACATGATACCGTGTATTGTATAATTCCTAAGAGATGTATAATTCTTATGGGTTAGTGATTCTCCAAGACAATAATGATAAATATATTAATTTTGATGATGACGATTATGATGATAATGATACACTACTACTACTACTACTACTACTAATAATAATAATAATAATAATAATACAAATAATCAAAATAATGTTAGAGAAAGGTGTCATAGAGGGTAACTCCATATATGGATGAACAAATAGATAGGATAACATTTACTTTAATATAAAAAAAAAAAAAATCAAATCATTAGTATGAATGTTCTCGTAGGACATCACTGGGACAGAACCAGCATCTCTACTTGACTTACATATGATGATGTAGTGGTGTAGGGTTGTTGTAGTCTACACGGGGTGGTGGTGCAGTGCTGGTGGTGGTAGAGGGTTGTTATAGTCTACACGGGGTGTTGGTGCAGTGCTGGTGGTGGTAGAGGGTTGTTGTAGTCTACACGGGGTGGTCGTGCAGTGCTGGTGGTGGTAGAGGGTTGTTGTAGTCTACACGGGGTGTTGGTACAGTGCTGGTGGTGGTAGAGGGTTGTTGTAGTCTACAAGGGGTGTTGGTGCAGTGCTGGTGGTGGAGTAGGGTTGTTGTAGTCTACACGGGGTGGTGTTGGTGCAGTGCTGGTGGTGGTAGATGGTTGTTGTAGTCTACACGGGGTGGTGTTGGTGCAGTGCTGGTGGTGGTAGAGGGTTGTTGTAGTCTACACGGGGTGGTGTTGGTGCAGTGATGGTGGTGGTGTAGGGTTGTTGTAGTCTACACGGGGTGGTGTTGGTGCAGTGCTGGTGGTGGTAGAGGGTTGTTGTAGTCTACACGGGGGGGTGTTGGTGCAGTGCTGGTGGTGGTAGAGGGTTGTAGTAGTCTACACGGGGTGTTGGTGCAGTGCTGGTGGTAGAGTAGGGTTGTTGTAGTCTACACGGGGTGGTGTTGGTGCAGTGCTGGTGGTGGTAGATGGTTGTTGTAGTCTACACGGGGTGGTGTTGGTGGGGCTGGTGGTGGTAGAAGGTTGTTGTAGTCTACACGGGGTGGTGTTGGTGGGGCTGGTGGTGGTAGAGGTTTTGTAGTCTACACGGGGTGGTGTTGGTGGGGCTGGTGGTGGTAGAGGGTTGTTGTAGTCTACACGGGGTGGTGTTGGTGGGGCTGGTGGTGGTAGAGGGTTGTTGTAGTCTACACGGGGTGGTGTTGGTGGGGCTGGTGGTGGTAGAGGGTTGTTGTAGTCTACACGGGGTGGTGTTGGTGGGGCTGGTGGTGGTAGAGGGTTGTTGTAGTCTACACGGGGTGGTGTTGGTGCAGTGCTGGTACTACCGTCGTGCCAGGTGTGTGTAAAACGGAAGCCTGTAATTGTTTTACATGATGGTAGGATTGCTGGTGTCTTTTTTTCTATCTCATAAACATGCAAGACTTTAGGTAATTCTTGCTACCTCTACTTATACTTAGGTCACACTACACATGCATGTGCAAGCATATATATATACACACACCCCTCTGGGTTTTCTTACTAGTTCTTGTTCTTGTTTATTTCCTCTTCTCTCTATGGGGAAGTGGAACAGAATTCTTTCTCCAAAAGCCATGCGTGTCGTAAGAGGCGACTACAATGCCAGGAGAAAGGGGCTAGTAACCCTGAAAATCTTTCCCTAGTTACTATACACACTGATGAAAATTTGGATGCAATCGGATGATGTCTTCTTGTGTTATGAACAAAAATAAAAGCGAAGAATTAGAAGAAGAAAATGAAAGAGAAAAAGAGGAAAAACAATCAGGCAACCGCTTAAAGGCCTCCCTTTCCCACTTTTGGGATATAAAAACACTCAGGTGTCAAAAATACGTCTAATTCATCAATATGAAGGTACTACAACTGTGATCTAATTATGTACGGGTGGTGATGTGGTGTGAACCTTGTGGTAGATTTATTGTTTTTATTGTATAACACTGATTATTGTGCTGTGGTAGATTATAGATGAGGTGGTGGTGAAGGGTGTGATGGTGATGGGTGTGTTGGTGAAGGGTGTGGTGATGTAGTCGTGGTGCCAAGAGTTGTGGTGCGGTGGTGTAGGCGTGGTGGCAAGCGTTGTGGTACGGTGGTGTGGGCGTGGTGGCAAGAGTTGGGGTGTTGTTGTATGGGCGTGATGGTAAGAGTTGGGGTGTGATGGTGTGGGCGTGGTGGCAAGAGTTGGGGTGTGGTTGTGTGGGCGTGGTGGCAAGAGTTGGGGTGTGATGGTGTGGGCGGGGTGGCAAGAGTTGGGGTGTGGTTGTGTGGGCGTGGTGGCAAGAGTTGGGGTGTGGTGGTGTGGGCGTGGTGGCAACAGCATGACCGCTGTAAGGGAGGAGGTGGTAGTGATGCTGGCCTGATGAGAAGTGTAAGTTTTGAATCTTTCATGTATTGATGTAGGGTACCAGTACGTGTGTTTCCGCAAACATTTAGCCCAGCTATGAGCATATATGCACAACGTCCGTCTGCTTGTTCCGCAGGATCTCGAACTCCATATTTTTACCTATTAAGGCACGCGTACTGACGTTTTGGCATCTAAATAATATTGTACGTCTATTTTACGACTTTCCCAATGACAGACAGAACTTTTTTAATATCCTATTTCGCTTGTACATTTTAACAAAATACTTGTTTTTTAAGTAACTTTTTTCATAGATTCTTGATGCGTTTTTTTTTCCGACGTGAGGTGGATTATTACTGGTTAAAAATTTCTCCATAAAATAATACTTTTTTTCTTGCAACTGGAAAACACTGAAATTTTCAGAGTACTTGAATTAGCTGCGTCTGTTATTCATGATTTTTACTCACATTAATGGAGACCGGAAAGTTGCTTTGTGGAAGCATAATAAAATAAACTTTACATTAGCTCTTGCAGTCAGGACACAGGAATAGTTCACGGCCGAGTCTTCACAAAAGAGAGAGAGAGAGAGAGAGAGAGAGAGAGAGAGAGAGAGAGAGAGAGAGAGAGACTAGCAACTTCTATACACTTTAAATAACAAGACACAGGCACCACTCTGACGATAATTTTTGTTGTCCTCGATGAAGTTAGTACATTTGGTGTACCTGAAATATTCAGATCTTATAGTGATCATGAAGGAGATATCACCTCTCGTGCTGCTAAAGAGAGCATTTTTGTTTCCTTGGCAAGGATAACACTTTTGTTTCCCCGAAGATAGTACCAACTGTGCCATAAAGAAGACTGTGCATTTGGTTTCGGTGTCCCTGACGAATATAGAAAAGTCTGGTCTCCATGAAGATGAAGAGACCACCTTCACTGTCAAGAATACAACACTTTCATTGTCAAGAAGATAGCACCTTTACTGTCAAGAACACAACACTTTCATTGTCAAGAAGATAGCACCTTCACTGTCAAGAACACAACACTTTCATTGTCAAGAAGATAGCACCTTCACTGTCAAGAACACAACACTTTCATTGTCAAGAAGATAGCACCTTCACTGTCAAGAACACAACACTTTCATTGTCAAGAAGATAGCACCTTCACTGTCAAGAACACAACACCTTCAGTGTTCTGAGGAAGATAATACCTTCATTGTCAGCAATCCCGTTATTCAACAACTATCACATCCCTTTAAGTATATCGCTGATAAGCTGGTAATGCTTGTACGCAAGGAGACTCTGCGTCAGGCTTAACATACTCATTTCAGCTAATTGACAAAAAATCTGTCATTGTCTTTCAACAGCATCATCTTAGAGCTCAGCAACCATAGACGAAAAGTGACTGTAACAAATGGTGGCCAGCGGTAGTTGTTGGAACGAAGTTGTGAATAAAATTCAAACGGGAATTAGAAACAAGAAGTGACACCTTGACATGTGAGAAATCATACGTTTTGCTGTTATCTTTAACCTTATTCCATCTGAGTTATTATAAAGCCTTTTAAAGCCTTCCTCGACCCTTCAGTGAAGAATGTAACCCTAGATTACGGTGAGGATACCATCGCTCCTAAGGATATCATTACAGCACAAGCCCTGAAGGACAAACATCCACCCAGGGCTCCCACTACCAACATTGGCCCCCTTGACATTGCAGCAGGTGCAGAACATTTAACCTTACGGGACGCCGATGTGTATAAAGCTGCTATGTCATTCCCACAGGGCTCAGCAGGAGGTTTCACTGGTTTAAAACCACAACACCTAAAACAAATGCTCAATCCAGGTCTTGGTGAGGTCTCTGAGAGATTGTTGTCTGAACTCACCAAATTTTCCAATGGGTGCCTGGCTGGTAGTGTCCCAGAGGCCATTAGACCCCTTTTCTTTGGTGCCTCACTGTGTGCCCTCCGAAAAAAGGATGAAGGAATCAGACCCATTGCAGTGGGCAACACCCTTCGGTGCCTAGTCGCCAAGGCTGCAGTACGAATGGTGAGTCAAGATGCTGCCTCAATGTTGAAACCAACTCAGCTCGGTTTTGGTGTTCAACAAGGCTGTGAAGCAGCTGCCCACGCAGCACGAGTATACATCAACAACATGTCCAATGAAAAAGCCTTAATCAAATTGGACTTTGCCAATGCTTTCAACTCAGTCAGAAGGGATGCTGCTCTCCAAGCAGTTTCTAGGCACTTTCCTTCCCTCTATCCCTTCATAGAATCGTGTTATAGTGTGGCTTCTAAACTTTTGTTTGGGGACCATGAAATTGACTCGTGTGAGGGTGTGCAACAGGGGGACCCTCTTGCCCCCTTTCTATTCTGTCTAGTCATCAAGGATGTCACAGAAGCATTGTCCAGTGAGCTCAATATCTGGTTCTTGGATGATGGCACCCTAGCTGGCACTACACAATCTCTCCTAGGAGACATCAGGAAAATTAAAGATATGGTAGAGAGCCTGGGCCTATCTTTAAACCCCACCAAATGTAAGATAGTTTCCACCAATCCACAGATGATCCAGGACATTAGGGCTGTTTTACCAGGGGCACGAGCCATTGATCCAGCCAACAGCACTCTCCTTGGTGCTCCTCTTGGGCCCAATGCCATCGATCTGGTCCTGGAAAAAAAAATCTCGGACCTCAGGACGATGGAAGGTAGGATGAAAGACATCGATACACATGATGCCTTCTACCTACTCACCAGGTGCCTGTCAATCCCAAAACTTACGTACTTCCTGAGATGCTCCCCAGCCTTCAGCAGCCCAAAACTCAAGGAATATAACTCTCTCCTCAAGACCATGCTAGAGAGTGTATTGAATCTTTCCCTCGAAGATGGACAGTGGTTGCAAGCCTCACTTCCAGTCAGACTTGGGGGGCTGGGAGTACGCAAATCCTCCCAGATTGCCCTACCAGCTTTCTTATCCTCTTCCATAGCATCAAATGAGCTAATAAAACAAATTCTTCCAGACAACCTCAGTGATTCAGCAGGAATACAGGACCCTTGCTACACCAGTGCCATCACTGAATGGGAGACTCTTGCTGCTCCAACACCAAAACCTAGTGAAGAACTGGCCTACAAACAGTCAAGCTGGGACGGCCCCATCGCTGAAAAGATACTTGCCAATATGCTTAGGGCCGTAACATCAGACAGGGAAACTGCCTGTCTCCTAGCTGTGAGTGCACATCACTCTGGGGACTTCCTCCAAACAGTTCCCATTTCGGCCATGGGAACACGCCTCGACCCTAAGACCCTTCGTATTGCAGTGGCTCTGTGCCTTGCTGCCCCTATTCACACGGAATATACGTGTATTTGCAGCGATGCGCAAGCCGACCAATATGGGTTGGCATGCAAGACACAATGAGGTCAACGACATCATAAAGAGAACCCTTGCTACAGCTGGATGCCCAGCCGAGAGAGAGCCTCGATCACTAGCAGCCAACAACGCCCACAACCCAGCAAACCGCCCCGACGGGATCACCATCTATCCTTGGAAGAATGGCAAGCTCTTAGCATGGGATTATACCTGTGTGTCGATACTGGCTGACACCTACATCCATCACAGTGTCGGGCGACAGGGAGGAGCTGCTGACCACAGAGAGGAGTACAAGAACGGCAAGTACAGGGACATAAGCCAACAGTATCAATTTGTCCCAGTGGGATCAGAGACCTTCAGAGCGTGGGGAAAAAATGCAACACGTTTCCTTAAAGAACTGGGTTCCAGACTCATCGACACCACCAGGGACCCAAGGGCAGCCACGTTCATGTTCCAGCGTCTCAGCGTGGCCATCCAGAGGGGAAACGCATGCTGCATACTTGGCTCGCGTCCGGCTTCGGAGGAGCTGGAGGAGATTCATAATCTTTGATATATTGTACCATTTTATTCATGTTCATGTTTTCCATTGATGTATTCTGTCTGTTAATAAAGCATTCCATCATCATATATAGGGGGTGGTAGGAGAAGAAAATATTCAAAAAGCTCCGGGGAGAACCTCGAGTTTTCCCTGAGGTACGTTTATTGTCTTCTCTGAGGATGAGGGTCCCCAATAAAGTTCCAGAGGTGGTACCTCCCTATATAGTGTTTCTTGTGTTTATATTATTTGTACATTTTTCTGAGTGCTAGTGGTTATAAAAGAAAAAAAATAGTGAAAAGATTGTAAGACAGCTGCATTTAATGGTAAGTGTTAATTTTGGCTAATACTGAACCAAAATTAAATATTAATAAATTATTTTGCTAATTTCAGTTTCCAATTGTTATTCGGAAATGTAATCCTAGTACTAACCAGTCTTAATTTTGCATGTTATATCAAGGAAGTATAGTCTCTTTATCTAACGGTTTATGTTTTTTTCAACTAGTGAATGGAGAATTGAGCAAACAAATTATTTACTGAAACGTCGTTAATTGCAATCTGTTATCAGAGTGATTATTCATTCATTTCAGTACTGTTTAATTACCGAACATGAAAGTAAAAGGTGCATATCTTCTGTCATGAATTGGAGTAATTTGTGCCTTAGAATTTTTTTTAAGTAAATAATTAATTTGTTTCAGCAGTTAAGAACTGCAAGAAACTCCTTAGAGCTTAGACATGGGTGAAATTCCACAGTCACTAAAACCAACAGCCGCACTCCATATAGGTGGCAGCAAAACATTAACTAAGAACTATAGACCAATAGCTCTAAAGTATCAGATCATAAAAATCTTTGAAAGAGTGCTAAGAAGCGCGATTGCAAACCACTTGGATTCCCAAAATCTGTTCCCAGGGCAACATGGGTTCAGAGCAGGTTGCTTCTGCTTCTCGCAACTACTGGATCACTATGATATGATCTTGGATGCACTGGAAGAAAAACAGAATGCAGATGTAATATACACAGACTTTGCAAAAACCTTTGATAAGTGCGATCATGTCGTAATTGCGTACAAAATAAGTGCCAAAGGAATAACTGGCAAAGTGGGGAGATGGATCTTCAACTTTCTAACCAATCGAACACAAAGAGTAGTGGTAAACAGAGTTAAATCGGAAGCTGCCATAGTGAAAAGCTTTGTTCCACAACGCACAGTACTCGCCTCCATCCTATTCCTCATCCTCATATCAGACATACACAGAGATGTAATCTACAGTATAATGCAGACGATACTAGGATCTGCATTATACTGTCATCTATAGAGGACACGGTTAACCTCCAAGAAGATAGGAACCAAGTTTTCCAATAGGCCACGGAAAACAATATGATGTTCAATGAAGACAAATTCAGCTGCTCCGTTATAGAAGACTGGAGGAGATAATAATTAGAACTGAGTATACTACAAACTCTGATCATACAACAGAACGAAAAAATAATGTGAGGGACCTGGGAGTGGTAATGTCTAAAGATCTCACTTTCAAGGATCACAACAGTGAAACGATCTCAACTGCAAAGAAAATGATAGGATAGGTATTGAGAACGTTCAAAACAAGAGATGCCAAGCCAATGATGATCCCTTTCAAATCACTTGTTCTCTCGAGGCTGGAATACTGCTGTACATTAATATCTCCGCTCAAAGCAAGTGAAATTTCCGATCTAGAGAGTGTACAAAGAAACTTTACTGCACATATAAGTTCCCTCAAACACCTCAACTACTGGGAACGCTTGGAAGAATATGACCTGTACTCGCTGGAACGCAGGCGAGAGAGATATATAATAATCTACACTTGCATAATCTTAGAAGGAATGGTCCCGGATCTGCACACAGAAATCACTCCCTAAGAAAGTAAAAGACTGGGCAGGCGGTGCAAAATACCCCCAATGAAAAGTAGGGGCGCCATTGGTACACTAAGAGAAAACACCATAAGTGTCCGGGGCCCAAGACTGTTCAACAGCCTCCCACTATGCATAAGGGGAATTACCAACAGGCCTTTGACTGGCTTCAAGAGGGAGCTGGACATATACTTAAAGCCCCTGCCGCATCAACCAGGCAGTGGTTCGTACGTTGGACTATGTGCGGACAGCAGTAACAGCCTGATTGATCAGGCCCTGATCCACCGGAAGGACTGGTCGTGGACCGGGCCGCGGGGGCGTTGATAACCGGAATACCCTCCAGTCAGGTAGGTAATTGTTTATTGTGTTACTTATACTATGTAAGTGCAGTGTCAACTTCAGTGTAAATCACTTGCTTATTGCTAAGCTATATTTTTAGTAAGGGTTTACTATTAATTGTGTTTTCCCCCTATATTTTGTTTTCCTGTATAATGGTATTCATTCTGTCAATGTGTGCTTTTGTCCAGGTGAGAATGCAAAGTGTACTATATTGCTCTAATATTGCCTAATATTTAACACCGTGACATAAATAGGCTAGACTTATGCATTTTCTGGAAACGAGAGAGTTTTTGACCTTGTTTTCAATTTCATTTAAAACAGTTCTCAGAAACTAGTAACAACAGAGCTTTCTTCTTCATCGGCATCTAATAAAACAATTTTTCATAGCAGTAATAACATAAACATGATTGCTTTACGCCCAAAATTTACTTGTGAATTAGATGAACTTCCAATTATGGTTAATTTTCATAGAAGTTTTGGCCTATAACCAAGTTTTAGGTCAGGCTAATGATGCACATCTTATAATATTAGCTGCAGATGTTATTTCTAAATCACTAGTTTTGTACCATTTCTGATCGATTCATGAACTAGTCATAAGTTAGATTCATGTGTAAAATGAAAAAAATGCTTTGTTATCTTCATGTCAGTCTTGAAGAATGTGATTTTCATGGTTATTGCGTGAAGTAGTGTAAACAAAGGTATCAGTGAAAGTTAAGTTGATTTTGCATCTCATATAGACAATTTACATCAAGAACAAACAGACTTTTGTTTTAGCAGGTAGAAATTGTGATCTTCATACAGAAGAAGTTTCAGCCAGACGATATAGAAAGAATGTACACAATTATGTTTGATTATGTTGAACGCAGTGTGTATACCTTCGCATATGGAGACTCACTATTGGGTGAGAGAGAACAAGGGTGAGGAGGAGGTGAAAGTGCCATGGGAAAACAGTGCTGGAGTGATAATATATGTTTGCGGATATAGGAACTTGGGAACGGGTTGGAAGAGTGATAACTAATAGAAAGATAAGTTAATGGAGGAGGTAAGGGAGAAAAAAAAATTAAGATATTTTTGCAGTGAACAAATGATATAGAGAAGGCAGAGTATATGGAGAGAAAAAAGAACGTTGATAGGAAAACCAATGAGAGAATGAGAGGCTTTTTCAGAAAGTTTTGTTGGGAATAAGAGACAGTTTTGGAGGGAGATTAAAAAGCTAATAAAATATGGGAAGCAAATGGGCTTGGCAGCTAAACATGAGACATGTTAAATGTGGTAGTGGAGGTTCTAGGAAGATGGAGGAAGTATTTTGAGCAGCTATTAAATATTGATGAAGAGAAGGAAGCAGACATTTCATGTACAGGGAAGGGAAGAGTACCTTTTTATAGGAGTAAGAAAGTGCCAGATGTGTGGAAAGAATTTATGAGGCAGTAGGTAGAATGAAAGGAAGTAAAGCAGCTGGGACAGGGATTAAGAAATATATTAATAGCAAGTGGGGGATATAGTTTTGGACAGGTTGGTGTATCTGTGCAATATCTGCATGAAAGAAAGGAAGCTACCTAAAGATTGACAGAGAACGCATAGTTCCTAAGTTTGAGAAGAAAAGGGGATAAGAGAGATTGCAAGAATTTAAGGAAATAAGCCACTTGTGTGTATAAGGTAAAGTGAAAAGTAAAATTATTAATGAATGAGTTAAGGGTAAGACAGAGAGTAATTCTGCAGACAAACAGTGAGTGTTGAGGAAGGATATGGGATGTAGAGACCAAATGTTTACATTAAAGCAAATAAGTGAATAATATTTAGATAAAAGTCAGGAATTGTTTGCCGCATTTATGGGACGAACACTAGAAAATATTGCAAATTTATTACTAAAAGCAATAAATAGGTGGGTCGACAGACAAAATAGTCTGCTACAGTCTAATCACCGAAAGTGGGTTAAAGAAGGATCAGTTCCAAGATGGTTTCTTATGTTTGGTGTGACGAGCACATGCCTCTGTCAATCTTGCTTTATGATATATTTACCAAGAAAGTCGTTTGTACAGAATCCTTTTAATGCCCGAACGTCTTTCCCTTACTCAGTCTCCGCCAAATTACATCGTCTTAGGGTGCACGTGTATGGGGATGAAGAGTGATATTAATCTATTGAAATGTGGTTGGAGACTTTAAGACAAATAACTTTTATGAATAATGTTTAATATAAATGCCGCACCTGAAAATGGAAGATTACAGTTGCGAATTGGTTGCAGTGATCCACCACTGCAGCAAAAGATATAAACTTTCATATTCTCCAGCATGTGGATCAGGCCAACTTACCTCCTTGAAAACCCTCACAATCAGTTTCACAGGAACCGGAAGACACTTCTGACCACTAAATTGGCACGGTGGGTGACAGATAATTTTTTAACATTGCATTTATTATGATTTCAAATATTTTATAATGATTTTGAATGAGTAAGATTTTTAATGAATAGTTCAGTACACTCTCTGAAATACATTATTTTGAAAAATTGCACTAAAGTTTTCTCAAAAAAGGATTTTGTCACTATATTCTTTGGCAATAAAACTGCTTTTCAAGCGAAATAGTATGGATGTTATATGTATTGCTGCCTTCATTTATGACTGATGGCTACAATCATCGACTTAAGAATCTGAGCAGACGGACTTAAATACCACTGGCACTAGTGAATTCTTCAAAGACACTACACTGCCTTCCTGGTTTACAGAATCAGCAGCGGCAATATTGGAATTGACACAGTTTTAACCCACAACAGGTGGTCATATTTTTGCATATTTTTTGTTCTGCCATTCACTTCACCCTGTAGGGCCAGAAACAATTGACAGATCTTTTGTTAGATTTTTTAGGGGTTTGATGGTTTATTGACCCGCCTAAAAGAGTTTTCATGCGGATAGTGAGACTCAGGTTTGGGTATGAAGTCGAGAGCAGAATTATTTCCTACCAAAAGTAGGCCTTAGAGAGAGATGTATTATGCCTTCATGATAGTTGTGTTGCAAACACTCATACATCCACCACCTCACACATACACACATGTATATATATATATATATATATATATATATATATATATATATATATATATATATATATATATATATATATTCAACAAGTCGGCCGTCTCCCACCGAGGCAGGGTGACCCAAAAGAAAGAAAATCCCCAAAATGAGAATACTTTCATCATCATTCAACACTTTCATCACACTCATACATAATCACTGTCTTTGCAGAGGAGCTCAGATACGACAGCTGAGAATAAGTCCCTCCCAACTGCCACTATCCCAGCCCCCTCCTTTAAAGTGCAGGCATTGTTCCTCCCATTTCAGGACTCAAGTCCAACTAAATCAATTAACTGGTTTCCCTGAATCCCTTCACAAAATATTACCCTGCTCACACTCCAACAGCTCGTCAGGTCTCAAAAACTATTCGTCTCCATTCACTCCTACCTAACACGCTCACACATGCTTATAATAATAAAAAAGTTTATTGAGACATGATACAAAGAATTACAATGGGTTATGAGATTACATGAGGTGTACATGCCAAAGCCCTAATATGCAGAGCATTGTGGGCAGTTAAATTAACTTAAAACTAAATGGTAAGAATTATAGTAAACAGTTTACAGTATAAGTATAGTTGAGTATTTAAGCTATGAAATTTGAACATAGTTTGAACATGACATTTTTGAATCATAATAGTTTTATAATTTTGGATCATTTACAGTTTTATATGTTTTCATAATAAAATTATTAAATCAGATTAAACAAATTAAATCAATAATTTGTGTTGCAATAACAGTTTATATGGTCATTAGATGAGTTACAAGGAGCACAAGGGTACATGAGGATGGATTTCTTTGTATTAGGTTGTGTTAATTATAACAGGTTTATACATTATGAGATATAATGAGGTATAAGTTTCAACATTTGAACTAGATAATGTTTGATAAATTATTGTTCTTTGACAATTATGTAAGGGTTTAGAGGCTAAATGGTAAGAATTATATTAAATAGTTTACAATATAAGTATAGTTGAGTATTTAAGCTATGAAATTGAACATAATTTGAACATGACTTTTTTGCTGGAAGTCCAAGCCTCTCGCCCACAAAACCTCCTTTACCCCCTCCCTCCAACCTTTTCTAGGACGACCCCTACCCCGCCTTCCTTCCCCTACAGATTTATACGCTCTCCAAGTCATTCTACTTTGATCCATTCTCTCTAAATGACCAAACCACCTTAACAACCCCTCTTCAGCCCTCTGACATATACTTTTAGTAACTCCACACCTCCTAATTTCCACACTTCAAATTTTCTGCATAATATTTACACCACATTGCCCTTGAAACAGGACATCACTGCCTCCAGCCGCCTCCTCGCTGCAGGATTTACAACCCAAGCTTCACACCCATATAAGAGTGTTGGTACCACTATACTTTCGTACATTCCCTTCTTTGCCTCCATGGATAACGTTTTTGTCTCCACAGATCCTCAACGCCCCTCACCTTTTTCCTTCATCAATTCTATGGTTAACCTCACCTTCATAAACCCATCCACTGACAAGTCAACTCCCAAATATCTGAAAACATTCACCTCTTCCATACTCCCCCTCTCCAATGTGATATCCAATTTTTTTTTATTTAAATCGTTTGATACCTTCATCACCTTACTCTTATCTATGTTCACTTTCAACTTTCTACCTTTACACCCTCCCAAACTCGTCCACTAACCTTTTCAACTTTTCTTTACAATCTCCCATAAGCACAGTATCATCAGCAAAAAGTACCTGTGTCCACTCCCATTTGTATTTAATTCCCCATAATTTAATCCCCCTCTCCCCAACACCCTAGCATTTACTTCTTTTACAACCTCATCTATAAATATATTAAACAACCATGGTGACATTACACATCCCTGTCTAAGACCTACTTTTACCGTGAAGTAATCTCCTCTCTCCTACACACCCTAACCTGAGCCTCACTATCCTCATAAAAACTCTTTACAGCCTTCAGCAACTTACTACCTATTCCATACACTTTCAACATTTGCCACATTGCTCCCCTATCCACTCTATCATATGCCTTTTCTAAATCCATAAATGCAATGAAAACTTCCCTACCTTTATCTATATACTGTTCACATATATATTTCAATGTAAAACTTGATCTACATTCCCTACCCACTCTAAAGCCTCCTTGCTCATCTGCAATCCTACTCTCTGTCTTACCTCTAATTCTTTCAATAATAACCCTGCCATACACTTTACCTGGTATACTCAGTAAACTTATTCCCTTATAATTCTTACAATCTCTTTTATCCCCCTTCCCTTTATATAAAGGAACTATGCATGGTCTCTGCCAATCCCTAAATACCTTCCCCTCTTTCATACATTTATTAAACAAAAATACCAACCACTCCAACATTATAGTCTCCCCTGCTTTTAACATTTCTGTCATGATCCCGTCAGTTTCAGCTGCTTTACCCCTTTTCATTCTACGTAATGCCTCACGCACCTTCCCCATACTCACATCCTGCTCTTCTTCACTACTAAACGATGTTGTACCTCCCTGGCCAGTTCATGAAATTACCGCCTCCCTTTTTTTCATCGACATTTAAAGTTCCTCAAAATATTCCCGCCATCCCAATACCTCCAGTTCCCCATATTAACTCCCTACTCTGTTTTTAACTGACAAATCCATTCGTTCCAGGCTTTCTTAACTTGTTTATCTCATCAAAAAAATTTCTTGTTTTCCAAAATTTCTTGACATAGCCTCTCCCACTCTTTCATCTGCTCTCCTTTTGCACTCTCTCCCCTCTCTTCACCTTTCTTTTACTCTCCATAACTCTGCTCTTCTATTAACACTTCTTTTTTTTTTTTCCCCTTTGTTATATATATATATATATATATATATATATATATATATATATATATATATATATATATATATATATATAAGTGCTTTATTAATAGACAGAATATATGACAGAAAACACAAACATGAACTGAATACATTGGTACAATATATCAAAGATTATAATCTCCTCCAGTTCCTCCGAAGGGACCGACCCAGTATGCAGCTGCGTTTCCCTCTGGAGGGAAACGCTGAGGCGCTGAACATGAAAGTGGCTGCCCTTGGGTCCCTGGTGGTCTCGATGATTGGGAAAAGTTCTTTAAGGAAACGTATTGCTTTTTTTTCCCTGATCCCAGGTCTCTGATCCTCGGGACAAAGTAATGTTGACTTATTTCCTTTTAAATCTTGTACTCCTTCCTGTGGTCAGCAGCTCCTCCCTGTCGCCCAACCTTGATGGATGTAGGTGTCAGCCAGTGTCGAACACAGGTATAGTCCCATGCTAGGCTTGCCATTCTTCCAAGGATAGATGGTGATTCCGTCGGGGGGTTTGCTGGTATATATATATATATATATATATATATATATATATATATATATATATATATATATATATATATATATATATCTTTCTTTCTTTAAAACGTCGACCGTTTCCCACCGAAGCGGGTGGCCCAGAAGGAAAAAAAGTTTCTCCTTTTACATTTATAATTACACAGGAGAAGGGGTTACTAGCCCATATATATATATATATATATATATATATATATATATATATATATATATATATATATATATATTTTTTTATATATATGTCGTGCCGATTAGGTAAAACTGGTCAATTAGCAAGAACTCATCTAAAATTAAGTCCTTTCTAAAATTTTCTCTTATACGTTTAAAGATATATTTTTTTTTAATTTATGTTAATGTAAAAATTTATAATTTTGTACCTAGAAACTTTAAAAAAATACCTAACCTTATTATAACAAGCCAATTTATTTAGCCAACCAACTAAATATATTTTAGATATGTTAACATTAATTTCATAATAAACAAACACAATGAAATATATTTTTTTTTTAGGTTCAGAATGATTTTTGGAAATTTTGCATACACAAATTTTCCTTGTCTTATATGGCGAAGAGCATTGCTATTAAGCCTATTCGCAAGTTTTACCTAATCGGCACATATATATATATATATATATATATATAATATATATATATATATATATATATATATATATATATATATATATATATATATATATATATATTAATGTCGTGCCGATTAAAAACTTTATTAACAATTAGCAACGTTTTTTTGCCATATAAGACAAGCAAATTTTGTGTATGCTCGCAAAAATCATTCTAAACCCTAACGAAAAATATATTTCATTGTGTTTTTTTAAAATTTGTGTATTAAAAATATCTGAGGGGTTAGGCTAAATGGCTGTTTAAATAAAGATTCAAGTTTTTTTGATAAAAAAATTATAAATTTTTAAAATAAATGAAAAAAATATATTTTCGTATAAAAAATTTTAGAAAGGACAATTTTAAATGATTCTTGCTAATTGACATTTTATAATCGGCGGATAATATATATATATATATATATATATATATATATATATATATATATATATATATATATATATATATATATATATAATATATAAAATATAAATATATTATATTTAATATGTGGCCAATTCCACCGAGGCAGGGCCCAAAAAAAGAAAAACCCAAAAAAAATTACAAATACTTTCATCTACAACACTTTCACCATCAATCATACAAATCACTGTCTTGGTGAGGCCTCAAAGGCAGTTTAGATGTACCTCAAAGCCCAAAATCTCAAACCTAATTTAAAGTGTAGGCATTGTACTTTCCCTTTTAGGACTCAAGTCCCTCGGTTTCCCTGAATCCCTTCATAAAATATTACCATGCTCACACTCCAACAGCTCGTCAGGTCCCAAAACCATTGTCTCCATTCACTCATCCACCTCCAAATCCTTGCTGGAAGTCGAAGCCCCTCGCCCTAAAAACTCCTTTACCCCTTCCCTGCAACCTTTTCGAGGATTTACCTCTACCCGCCCCTTCCCCCACAGATTTATACGCTCTCAAGTCATTCTACGTTGTTCCATTCTCTCCCAAATGACCAAACCACCCAACAATTCATCTTAGCCCTCTGACAATACTTTTAGTAACTCCACCTCCAATTTCCACCCCTACTAATTCTCTGCATAAATTTCACCACACATTGCCCTTAAACACGACATCTCAACTGCCTCGGGCCTCCCCCCTCGCTGCAGCATTTAGAACCCATGCTTCACACCAATATAGGGTTTTGGGCCACTTTCCCCGATCATTCCAGTCATTGTCTCCATGGATAACGTTTTTGTCTCCACAGATACCACAGATAATATATATAATGTCGTGCTGATTAGGTAAAAATGGTCAATTAGCAAGAACTCATCTAAAATTAAGTCCTTTCAAAATTTTTCTATAGAAAGATATATTTTTTTTATTTATTAATGTAAAAAATTTATAATTTTGTACCAAGAGAAACTTTGAAAACCTACTAACCTTATTTTCAACAAGCGCAATTTAATTCCCTAACCCAACTAAATATATTTTAGATACGTTAACATTAATTTAATAATAAACAAACAATGAAATATATTTTTTTTGTTATGTTCAGAATGATTTGGGAAATTTGCATCAAAATTTTTATTCTTATATTAAATTAATGTTAACGTATCTAAATATATTTAATCTTTAAACTAAATTAAATTTTTTTGTAATTGGTTGGGGGCAAGTTTCTTATACAAATATAAAATTTTTACATTAAAAGAAAAATTATCTTTAAACTAAGAAGAAAATTTAAAAGGACTTACAGATGGTTCTTGCTATTGACCAGTTTAACACAAATTTCAATATATATATATATATATATATATATATATATATATATATATATATATATATATATATATATATATATATTAAATTATAAAACTTGGATTTTGTCTTAAATGCAACTCTCACCTTCATAAATAAAGTGAAAATTTGTGTATGAATAATTTTGCCAAATCATTCTGAACATAACAAAAAATATATTTCATTGTGTTTGTTTTTATTAAATTAATGTTAACGTATCTAAAATATATTTAGTTGGTTAGGCTATATATTAAATATATATATATATATATATTTTATTTTAAATATATATATATATATATATATATATATATATATATATATATATATTTTTGTTATTGGGCCGATTAGGTAAAACTGGTCAATTGCAAGAACTCATCTAAAATTAAGTCCCAAAAAAATTTCTCTTATACGTTTAAAGATATATTTTTTTCATTTATGTTAATGTAAAAATTTATAATTTTGTACCAAGAAAACTTTGAAAACCTACCTAACCTTATTACAACAAGCGCAATTTAATTTAGCCTACCCAACTAAATATATTTTAGATACGTTAACATTAATTTAATAATAAACAAACACAATAAATATATTTTCTTTTTAAAGAACAGGCAGTATTGCATACCAAATTTTCACTTGTCTATATCAATGGCTTGCTATTTAAGCCAAAATCCAAGTTTTACTAATCCACATATATATATATATATATATATATATATATATATATATATATATATATATATATATATATATATATATATATATATATATATATATATATATATAAATATATATTATAATGCTTGTAATCTCGTTGGTGTGTAGGACATGACAGGTGAGAGGTGTGTAAAGTAGTGGTGTCTGATGGATGGATGTTTATCACGTAAATACATAATGTTTTGACGCAGCTGCTGACAAGGATGTTAGCCATGATGAACCAACTGGAGGGGTGATCACTCAGCCACGAAAAACAGGGACAATAACATAGGCATTTAAGCGAGCAAAACAGCAGTCATTCGACAGTGGGGTGACATTTTCTCTTCCTCTATAAAAATATACTGGCTGTCAACAACCATTTTCATGCACTCTGCATCTCCTTTTATGTCATTTAACCAATGTATTTCACTTATGTTAAATTAATAGGGGAAAAGAATAATAATAATAATAATAATAATAATAATAATAATAATAATAATGTTATTATTATTATTATTATTATTATTATTTTTCTATTATTTTATTATATAATTACTGGATTATTGTAGAATAGTTTATTATATTATAATGGTTTCTAATCATGGCTAAATTACAGTACCAAACCATAAAGTCAGTTCACTGTATGGAATAATCCGCAGGACATACTATATTAAAATAAAATTCGACCTAAACGCGAACTTTATTTCTACTTAGTGATAGGTTGTTAGATCTTAGTGTTGCAGTTATGTATTATTGCTTTACTGACCTGGGCGTAAACAAATTTGTAACACAATGCAAAATGAATAATAACTGTTGCAAAATAAAAATCTTCCATTATAAGCCTCTTGTTTTGGACAAATTAGTTTTTGTAAAAAAGAACATAGCAACGCAGTATTGTACAAGGTTCGGGATGTGTCAACTCCCATGGTCCCAGGTTGTCTAAGATACTTTTGATATAAAGCGGTGTGTTATACTTTA
>WNWK01024224.1:0-30024 GCA_009830355.1 Cherax destructor
TTTTTGTCTCTGTCCCCTTTTCAGTTTTTTCTTTCCCCATGTTCTTCGGGTCAAAACACCTCCGGTCCACATATCCCTTAGTCTTGCTTTTCCCAGATCCTTTTTGAGTCAATTCGTTTTGGAAAATCTTTTATGGCCGGATTTTTTTTTGAAACCCCTTTCTAAAAAAAATTTGCAGCTGGGCTGTCATCTTCCCCCCCAGATGTTTCAATCGATTTTCCCCTTGTCTTCTTGCTTGAAGTTTCCTTCCCTTTCCTGGCCCCAAAAAAAAGACTGATCTTTTTTCATTCTCCCACTGCCATCCCATGAAACCCCTGTTTCGATTTGGGCCTCCCAGAGCTTTCCTTTCTTCAATCTCTTCACATTTTTATCCCCCCCCCCCTTGTTTTTTCCCCTTTTTAACTTTCCGGCACTGCTGTGGTCTGTTAGGGCTTCTACGATAGCTTAGCTCCCCTTTTTACTACACCCCCTCATTGTTCCTGATGTGACCCCTTTTTTTTTCCGGGGGTTGGGAGGTCTGATGGGGCCTTTGCTTCAGTTTCCTTTTTCAGTCCTTTTTTGTGGAGGTAGCAGTTTCGATACCACCCAAATTTTTTTTTGGTTTTTAGGCTTTTTAAATTTTTCGGTTCCCTTCTAACCATCTAGATCTCCCTTTGGACTTGCTTCTCCCACTTCCTGTTTCTGCAGCATCCTCCCCCCCAATCTGCTTTTTTGGCTATCCTCCCTTCATTTTCACAACTCCCAGCTTCCTTCCCACTCAGCCCCTTTTTCACGAGCTCTGGCCCAATCTTCTTTGAGACTCATTCTCCAGTCCCGTTTTTCCTCCTGCCTCTGGGACCCCCTTTTTTTTTTTTAAGATGCCACAGAGTGAAAACAGGTGAAAACTTGGGGATTGTAGGTTTTGTGTAAGGAGGGGGGGAGGGAGAAAAAGGGAATGGGGGAAAAGGAAGAGAGGTGGGGAGGGGGAAAGAGGGGGATTATGGGAGAGGGGAAAGGGGGGGGAAAGAATTTTTTGAGAGAGAAGGGAAAAGAGGGGGGGGGGAGGGGGGGGGGAGCGGGGGGAAAGAGTGTGGTGGGCCTGTGGGGTTGTTAGTTTTGTGTTACCTTTGGGCCCCATTTTGTGGTTCGGGGGCCGAGACTCAGCCCCCTGGCCCCGCCTTTCCCCGCCCTGCTCCCGGGTCCCTCCCCGCCCCCATAAATTTTACTACCTTGTTTTAAAAACCTTGGTTCCGGGCCTCCATTTAATCTTTTCTAGCCCTTTTCCCACCCTGACTACTGTGGGGGCTGAAAAATGTTTCCCTAAACCCCTTTGACTCATCTGAGTCTTCATTTGGCCCCTTTTTTCCTCCCCCCCTTTTTCCGGAACATCCTGTCACTTCTACCTTGTAAATTTCCCCCGCAGTATTTTGTATGTCGTTATCAGGGCCTCCGGGGGACCCTTTTTTCCCCAGAAAAGGATCCTTTTTCCCCAACCTTTCTTCATAAAGGACCCGGGAGTTGGGAACTAACCTTGTCGAAAACCCTTGGGATTTTTTCTGTTTTTTAAATTGTTTTTGGGGTGGGGGTTCCAGACTGGTGCTGCAAAATTCTAGTATGGGCCTGAATCTTTTAAAGGTGCCTTGAAGTTTCCCTTTGTTAAGGTAAGGGAACGTTTAATTTTTAGGTTTGCCAGTCGTCATATGCTCCCGCGGGTTAAAGGGTTGATGGGGCCCTTTCCGGGAAAATGCTTGGCGTTATACTCACTCCAAGGTTTTTTTCCCCTTTTGCCGAGGTTTGTCCTTTTCCGCCTAGCTTGTACTCTGTCAGCGGTCTTTTCCCCTTCCCACCCTCTATTTTTTTTGGGGAAAGGGGAATTAAAACCCTTTTTCTGCCCCAGAAGTCGAGCTTGTCCGGGTCTGTTTCAGCCCGGGCCTGGTCCTTTTCCCGATGTGTTTCCCTCCCTTTTATTTTCACATCACCCGGGCGAATAGAGACACCCCCTAGTCTAACCCACCTAATCATTTTATACCGGGAATAACACTGGTTGGGGAACTGCCCCCGGGCGGTACACCCTCTAAAGGCGCCCACCCCAAGGGGGAAGACCCCCTTCACCCCTGCCACCATACCCCATTGTTGCCCCTTCCCTTGAGGCAACCTTCCTGACCCAAAAATTCCCATTCCCCCCCCGTTATTACCTTTTGGGTTTTGGTTTTTTTCCCCCAACCTTTCTTTTTAATTTTTTAAATCTCCCCCCTTTTTTTTTTCCCGGACCCCAACCAAAAAGGTTTTCCTCCTGCCCCCGGGCCGTTTTAACCCAACCCCAAAAAAAACCCCTGCCATCCCCCGAAAAACCCCTTTGTCCCTCCCGGGGTCCTTTTTTTCCCTTAATTTAAAAAGGGCCCTTTCCCCCCCTTTCCTTCCTCCTTTTGGAATACCCCCTTAAAACCTCGTTGAGCCCAAAACCTTTTTGATCATTATTTTTGGGGATTTCCCCCATCTTCTCTCCTCAGCCTTATCCCCCGGTCCTTGACTGTCTTCCTTCTGTGGGGACAAATTCTTTTCCCGGGCCCCCGGACTTAACTTTCGGCTTATGTTATTTTCGTACTGTTTCTGGGCCTCCTCCATACTTGTGCTTTTCTGTTTTAGTTTTCCCTCAAACTTTTGTTTATTTGGGTTCTTTGCCTTCGCCCGTTTCCATTCTCTGATATTTGTTTATTTTCCCTGCCCCTTTTTTGAAAACCCGGGGGCCTTTTCGGGCCCTTTCCCTTTGAACCTTCCCGGGAAAAAACCGTTCCTCTGCCCCCTTTGCACTTTCCCCACGAAATTCCATCATTTCATTTTTTTGTCACCCTTCCATTTTTTTTCCCCACTAAAAGCCCCGGGAAATTCCCAGCCAGTAGTTTTTTTTAAAGTCTTTTGTCTCTTCCACTTTCCTTCCATTAAGGCCAAGCTTCCAAACCGGGTGGGGCTTTTCAATGTTAATTTCAAATGTTCGGGTGAATACAAGGTCCAGTCTTGCGGGTTCATCTTTCCCTCTCTCTGGTCGTGTCCCTGACATTTTTGGCATCGGGTTTTCCAGAACCATGTCCATATCCCCTTTTCCTTTCTGCCCCCCACGGGGTTCCCCAGGCCCCCTCCCAGTCGATCCCCCCGGGGTAAACCCCGACCATTTGTTTCCCCTCTGCTCATGTGTGCTTTTCTTGCCCCCTCCCAGGGTGTCCACCATCGCTCTGTTGTTCTCATTGATTTTTCTCCCCCTGCATTTCCCCGGGGGTTTTAACATCACTGCAATGACTATCCACCCCCCCAACTGAAAAACCCAAATATGGTCCCTTTACCCACCCCATTCCAATTTCCCCTTTGAATTTCCAACGGTGCCTTACGGGCCCCACCCCTCCTCCCCTGCTCCTCCTATTTTCCCTTTGGACCCGATACCCCTGGAAATCGCACGGGACGTCCCCATTTATTTTAGTTTCGTGACCGCTTTTTGATGTCTGGGGATGCCTCATCTATTCTTTCTTTTCCACTCTTCATACTTTTTTGTAATTCCATCCCTTTTTTCCCCAAACCTTAAAAACCTTTTTTTCCCAATATTTGGCCCGGGGGAGATTTTTGGGGGGTTCCAAAAAGGGGCAGGTGCCCCGGGGGTTGCATTGGGGGGGATTGTATGGTTGGGGTAGGGGCTGGTTTTTTTGTTTGAGGTGGGGGGGGGGAAAATCGGGCCCGTTTTTTTTTGAAAAGGCCGGGGGAAGGGGCCGGGGTGGGCAAAAGGAGGGTAAAAGGGTTGCGGTGATTTGAGGCCCCCCGAGGGTACTTCCAGGGGGGGCCCTGCTTGGGTTTAACCCCCGTATCTCCCCCTTCCCTCCCCCCCTCTCTTCCCTTCTTATTTTCCCCCTTTGGGGGCCCCCTTTTTTCCCCTTGCATTCTGTCCCAACCCAGGTATACTTTCCGGCACCCCCCCTCCTGGGGATTTTCCCAGGATAAAGGGGGGCTGATTTGCCTGAATATTCCCTTTTGGGGGGTTATTTTTCCCCTTTGTGTACCCCCCGATTTCAAAATTTGTCATTTGGGATGAGTCTCCCCTATTCCTAGCATGATCCCATTAATCTTTTTTCTCCTTTTCCTCCTGGGGGTGTCCCCTTCGACTTCCTTCAACCATAGAAAAATTTGATTTCCCCCCCTTTTCCTCCTCCCACGGCTCCTTGCCTTTTCAAAATGCTGCCCCCCCAGCGCCATGGCCGGGGCCCCCCGGGTTTTCCCGGGAAAGGCCCGGGGCCTGTTTCATACGTCCCTTTCCGCTGCAGTGTGTTGGGGTCTCCAGGGGGAAGGGTTTAAACTTTGTCTACCCTCTCATGTGTTGTTTCTGTGCCTCATTTGTTTTTCCTTGGGTTTCCCCAAAAACCCCTGGCTGTTTCTTCTATATCCCCCCTGGTTATCCCCTTGTTTTGGGCCCCTTGGGCTCCAAGGCCTGGGATACAAGAGTTCTCCTTTTCCTTTTCCCTTTTTTGGGGCACAACCCAAAAGGCCACCTCCCAGGTACTATTTCTCTATTTGTGTCAGCCCCCGCAGCTTCACTTCAAAGGGTCTGGACTTGGTTTTGTTTTTGGGCTTGCATTACCCATTTTCTACTTCCCCTCAGCTATCCTCTTCTCCTTTTCCCTTTGCTGATCAAAATTTCCTCCCCATTCCTTTTCCCTTTCCTTGAGCTCCCCAACCACCTTTTTCCTTACCTTTTTTAGAGTTTTCCCTCCCCAAAAACTTCCTTCCTGAGGGGCCCATCTTCCTCCTTGTTGACCCCCTTTTCTCGGGAGCCACCCATCTTCCCACTGAGCCCCTTTTGGGAGGGTTTGATGAAAGGAAAAGGGGGGAAAAAGAAGGGGGGTGGGAAGGGGGTGGGGGAAAACGGAGAAAGGATGGGAATGGGGGGGGAGGGGGAGAGAGATAGCTTAGGGGAAATGTGAAGAGGGTGGATAGAGGGAAAAGAAGAAAGAGAGCGGGGAAAAGGGGAGAGAGAGGGGAGGTAGGGAGGTAGGAAAAAGAGATAGGTAGTGGGAGAGAGGGGGGAGGAGAGAGTTTGGGGGGTAAAAATAGAGGGAGAAGAAGGGGGGGGGAGGGGGGGGTGAAAAGGGGGGGGGTGGGAGGGGAAAGGGAGGGGGGGAGGGGAGAGGGGGAGGGAGGAAAGGGGGAAGGGGTAGGGGGGGAGGGAAGAAGGGAAGGGAGGGGGGTGGAGGGGGAGAGGGGGGAGGGATGGGGGGGAGGGGGGTTTGGAGGGGGGGGGAGGAAAAAGGGAGGGAAAAAGGGGGGGTTGGGGGGGGGTTTGGGGGGGAAAAAGGGAGGAGAGAGGGGGATGGGGTTTTCAGAAAGTTTGCCCACTCTCCTAAATATTAAGCTAAAAATTTTGCTAGTACTAGAGAGGGTAGGGAGAGGGAGAGGGATAAAAAGGGAGAGGGAGGGGGGGATGGGAGGTGGGAGGGGAGAGGGGGGGTTTTGGGGGGGGGAGAGGGAAGATGGGGGGGGTGAGAGGAGAGGGGGGGTTTAAAGGGGGGGAAAAGGGGGGTTGGAGGGGAAGGGAGGGAGGGAGGGGGGAGGTGAGGGAAAAAGGGGGAGAGTGGGGGGAGAGCGGGGGGGTGATAGGTTTCGGGTTTTTGGACTACTTCCAATATTAATCTGGGATTTTGCAAAAGACCAGTTCTAAAACCGGAAAAGGTTACTAAGCTAGGGTATAGAGGGAAGGGGGGGGTGGGGGAGAGGGGGTATAGGGGGGAAAATGTGGGGGTGGAAGGGTTGGGGGGCCCGGAAGAGGGGGGAGGATTGGGGGAAATAAAGGGGAAAGGGTTAGGGGGTTATGGTCGGGATGCTGTAGGCCAAACCTGAGGGGGTTTGGGACGGGGTGGCGCCGCCTCCCCGGTGTGCCCCTGTTTTATCTGACTCACCGCCCCTGCGCTCCGCCCACGTCTTTGAATTTTCTTCCTCCCTTTACTTAGCTACAAAATCAAAAAAGGGTTTCCTTCCTATAAAACTGAAAAAAAATATAATTGAAATTACAAGAAAAACGATGGCCCACTACACCCGACTACCCCCAAGGGTGTGTGTGTCTACCTATTCTAAATCTAATTCTGTAATCCTACTAAGCACTGCTACTAAAAGTTCTACTTATAAACTGGTAATAATATTTTGCTATTTACACAAACAATTGTGGAATCCCACATCTATATCCTGACTACTTCAAAAAATGTGGTGGGCGCGTAAGCGCAAATTTGGTTGGTAGCCCCGCCCTGACTTGTTTTCCCAAACCTATGAACTACTTAGGTTAGCCCCTAAGAGGATTTGTCCCACAGCTTGAACCCTTCGGGAAAACTGAAAACCCCTTGCAAACCACAACTGGGATTTTGACATTACTTTTGGGTTTCCGGGGTTCTGTATTGCCCCATTTTCCCTTCCGGGGGCCCCCCCCGGGTACTGTACCTCTTCTTTTTTCTTTTTGGGCTCACTTTACAATCACCGTATTGTTCACTGTTTGGGCCTTGAAATTTATCTCCCTTATTTGGGGGCCCCTTCCATTTGATATGCCCCCACTGCATTATAGTTCACTACGAAAAACCCTGATTCCCCCCTGCTGTTTTGGCCCAACCCCCCCAAGGTTTTTTAAAGGGCCTTTTTAACCCTTTTTTCCCTTCAATGGTATTTTCCTTTCCCCCTGTTTTTGTTTTTTTCCCCAAAATCCCCCCTTTCCCTCCAGGGATCCCCCCGCATTTCCCTTTTGCTTTTTGGGTTCTTAAATTGGGTTTTATGAAAACTTTGGGCCCCTTTGCCCTCCACCCTGTTTTGGGTTCCCCCCACTGGCCCTTTCCCAAAGACCACCCAAAAAACAAAAATTTTTAAACCCCTAGGTTTACCCCCAAAATTGCGTCCCCTTTGCTTTTTTGCCCCCTTACACCTGGTATTTTTGTTTTATTTTTTAATTTTTTGTGTGTGGGTTTTTTGAAAATTGTTGGTGTTTTTTGTTTGTTTTTTTGGTGGGGGTGGGGGTTTGTGTGTTTTTTGGGTGAAAAGGTTGGTTTGTTTTTAAAGGGGTATTTTTTTGATAGTTTTTTGTTGTGTGTGGGGGGTTTTTTTGGTTTTTGGGGGGTTGGTTTTTTAAGTTTTTTTGGGTTTGTTTTTTTGGTTTTGGGGTTGTGTTTTTTGTAAAAAAATAGTTTTGGTGTGTGTGTGTGTGTGTGTGTGTGTTTTTTGGGGTGGGGTGTTAGGTTTGTGTGTGTGTGTGTGTTGTTTTGTGGGGTTTTTGGGGTGTGTGAAATTTTTGGGCCTGTGTTTGTGTGGAAAAGTAGGTAAAATTTGGGTTTTGTTATGGGGGTGTATGTGGGTTTTTGGAGTAAAACGCCCCCAGTGCTTCATTTTGGTTCGACCAGACACACCTGACCTACCAAAATGTGTGGTTTGTTTGAAAAGGGAAAAGGGTTTGGGGTGCTCGGGTCCACCTAGTTTTTTGGTTTGCGGGGGTCAGCCAAAACTCCGGGCCCCCGCCCCCACGGGCCCCACGGGGTCACCCCCCCCATGAGATCATCCCTTCCCCTAAACCCAGGGATGAGCCTCCCCCACTCACGTTTAAACTTTTCCCATTTTTCCAAACCCCTGGGGATTGAAGAAATATTTCCCAACACCTCTGTGACCATCTGAGTTTTAAACCCCAAAACCCCTTTGGTTGCTTTTCCCATCTTTTAAACATTCTGCCCTTTTCCACTTTGTCAATTCCTCTCAGTATCTTATATGTTGTTACATTTCCCCCCCCCTTTCCCCCCCCTTTTTTTTTAAACCCCCGGGGGGGTACCCCTTTCCCCCTTTTTTTAAATTAACCCTTTTTTTTTTTTGGGGGGGTTTTTTTTGCCAAGGGGTTTTTTTTTCCCCCTTTTTTCCGGGGGGAAAAAAAATTTTTTTTTTTTTTTTCCCCCCCCGGGTTTTTAAAAAACCCCCCCCCTGGCCGGTTTTTTCCCTTTTTTTTTTGAAAACCCCTTTTGGGAAAAAATTTTTGGAAAATTTTTAAATTTCTTCCTTTTAATTTTTTTTTTTTTGGGTTTTAAAATTTTTCCCCCCCCCCCCGAATTTTTGGGTTTTTTTTTCCCCCCCCCCCTTTTTCCCCCTTTTTTTAAACCTTTTTTCCCCCCCCAAAAACCCCCCTTTTTTTAAATCCCGGGGGAAAAATTTTTTTTTCCCCCCCCCCCCCGGGGTTGGGGGAAAATTTTTTTTTTTCTGGGAAAAAAAGGGTTTTTTTTTTCCCCAAATTTTTCAAATTTTTCCCCCCCCTTTTGGTTTTTTTTTCCCCCCCCCCCCTTTTGGGAAACCCCCGGGGGGTTTTTTTTTTTTTTTTTTTTTTTACCTTTCCCTTTTTTCCCCCCCCAAATTTTTGGGGGGTTTTTAACCCCCCCCAAAATTTTTTTTTGGGGGGGTTTTCCTTTCCCCCCCTTTTTTTTTAAAAATTTTTTTTTTTAATTTCCCCAAAAATTTTTTTTTTCCCCCCCCCCAATTTTAAAGGGCCAAACCCCCCCGGGGCCCCCCCCCCCCTTTTTTTTTTTTCCCCCTTTTTTTTTTTGCCCCTTTTTTTTTGGGGGGGTTTTTTTTTTTTTTCCCCCCGGGGTTTTTGTAAATTTTTTTGGGGGAAAAAAAAAACCCCCGGGCCCCCCCCAATTTTTAAAACCCCAAAGGGGGGGAAAAATTTTTTTTTTTTGGGGGTTTTTTTTTTTCCCTCCCCAACCCCCTTTTTTTTTCCAAAAAAAATTAATTTTCCTTTTTGGGGGTTTTTTTTTTTTAAAAAAAACCCCCCTTTTTCCCCCCGGGGGGTTTTGGGGGGGGAAAAAAAAGGGGGCCCTAAACCCAAAAAAACCCCGGGGGGAAATTTCCCCCTTTTTAAAATTTTTTTTTTTTTTTCCCCTTTTTTTTGGGGTTTTTCATTTTTTTTTAAAATTTTTTTCCCCCCCCCCCCTTGGGAAAATTTAAAAGGGCCCCAAAACCCCCTTTTTTAAAAAAGGGTTTCCCAAACCCCCCCTTTTGGTTTTTTTTTTTGGGTTTTTTTTGGGGGAAAAAACCCCCTTTTGGCCCCCCCTTTTCTGGGGGTTTTTTTGTTTTTTAAAATTTTTTTTTTTTTTTTTCCCTTTTCCCCCCGGGGGGGGGGTTTTTCCCCGGAAAGGGAAAAGGGGGGGTTTTTTTTTAAAAATTTAAAAAAAATTTTTTTGGGGGCCCCCCTTTTTTTTTAAACAATTTTTTTTTTTTCCCCCCCCTTTTTTTAAATTTGGGAAACCGGTTTTTTTTTTAAAAATTTTTTTTGGGGGGGGCCCCCCCCCCCCACAATTTCCCAAAAAAAAAAATTTTTTGGGCCCCCCTTTTTTTTTTTCCCTTTTTTGGGAAAAAAATTTTTTTTTTTTTCCCCCCCCCGGTCCTTTCCCCTTTTTTTAATTTTCCCAAAAAAAATTTTTTTTTTTAAAAACCCCCCCTTTTTTATTTTTTGGTTTTAAAAAATCCCTTAAAGGGGAAAAAAAAATTTTTTTTCCCCCCAAAAAAATTTTTCCCCCCCAAAAAATTTTTCCCCTTTTTTTGGAAAAAATTTTTTAAAAATTTTTTCCTTCCTTTCCCCAAATTAGGACCCCTTTTTTTTTTCCCCCCCACCCTTTTTTTTGGGGCCCCCCCCCAAAATTTTTTCCCCCCTTTTTTTTAAAAAAAAAATTTGGGGATTTTCTTTATTTCATTTAATTTTTTCCGGGGGGGGGCCCCTTTTCCTTTTCCCTTTTAATTTTTTAACCCCCCCAAAAAAAAAACCTTTTCCCCCCTCCCCGGGGGGGGGGGGGGCCCCCTTTTTTTTTGGGTTTTTTTTTTTTTGGGCCCGGTTTGGGGCCCCGGGTTTTTTGGGGAATTAAAAAAATTTTTTGGGGGGGGGGGGAAAAAAAAACGGGGGTTTTTTTTTTTTTTCCCCTTTGGGGGGGGGGGCCCTTTCCTTTGGCCCCCCTTTTCCCCCCCCCCCCCTTTTTTAAAAAATTTCCCCCCTTTCCCCCCCCGGTTTTTTTCCCCCCCTTTTCCCAAATTTTTTTCCCCCCCCCCCCAAAAATTGGGCCGGGAAAAGGCCCAATTTTTCCCCCCCCTTTTTTTTTTCCCCCCCCTTTCCAAATTTTTTTTTTTCCCCCCCAAAATTTTAAACCCCTTTTGGGTTTTTTCCCGGCCCTTTTTTTTAAAAAATTTTTTTTTTTTTTGGGGTTTTTTTTTGGGGGGGGAAAAAAAAAGGGGAAAAAAAATAAAAAAAAAGGGGGGGAAAAAAAAGGGGGGCCCCCCCCCCCCCCCAAAATTTAAAAAACCCCCCTTTAAAAAAAATTTTTTTTTTTCCTTCCCCTTTTTTCCCCCAAAAATTTTTGGGGGAAAAATTTTTTCCCCCCTTTTTTTTTTTTCCCCCCCCTTTTTTTTTTTTTTTTTTTCCCTTTTTTGGGGGCCTTTTTTTAAAAAAAAGTTTTTTTTCCCCCCTTTTTTTTTTTTCCCCCCTTTTTTTTTAACCTTTTTCTTTTGGGGAAAAATTTTTTTTCCCCCTTTTGGGAAAAAAAAAGGCCCCAGGTTTCCCCCCCCAAAGGGGGGGGGTTTTTTTTTTTAAAAAACCCCCTTTTTTGGAAATTTTTTGGGGGGGCCCCCCCTTTTTTTTGGGGGGGGGTTTTTTTTTGGGGTTTTTCCCCCCGGTTTTTTTTCCCCCCTTTTTTTTCCCCCCCCCTTTTTTTTTTTTTCCCTTTTTAAAAAACCCCCTTTTGGGGGGCCCCCCCCCCCCCAAAAAACCAATTTAAGTTTAAATTTTTTAAAAAATTTTGGGGGGGTTTTTCCCCCAAAAAGGGGGGGAAGGGGGTTTGGGAAAAACCCGGAAAATTTTTTTTTTTAAAAAAAAAAAAAAGGGTTGGGGGAAAAACCCCCCCCCCGGGGGGGGGGTTAAAAGGGGGGGGAAAAAAATTTTTCCCCCCTTTTTCCCAAAACCCTTTTTTCCCCCCCCAAAAAAATTTTTTGGTTTTTTTTAAAAAACCTTTTTTTTCCAAAAAAAATTTTTTTTTTAAAAAAAAAAATTTAAAAACCCTTTTGGGGGGGGAAAAAAAAAAAAACCCCCCGGGGAAAAAAAAAAGGGGGGAAAAACCCGGGTTTTTTTTTTAAAAAAAAAAAAAAAACCTTTTTCCAAAAAAAAATATAAACCAAATTTTTAATTTTTAAAAAAAAATTTTAAAATTTTTCCGGGTTTAAACCCCCCCCCCCCAAAAACCCCTTAACCCCCAACCAAAACAAAAAAAAACCCCCAAAAAATTTTTAAAAAACCCCCCAAAAAAAAAAAAGGTGGGTTTTTTTTGGGGGGCTTTTGGGGGGGTTTTGGGGGGGGAAAAAAAATTTCAATCACAAAAACCAGGGGCCCCCCCCCATACAACAAACCATAGTAGTTAGGGAAAAACCCCCCCAAAAGTGATTTTTAGTGGTAAGAAACGAAGAAAAAATGGAAAGAGGTAACCCAAAATAGTCCACCCCCTTGGAGCCTTGTTAGACTGGAGGCACAGCCAGTGATCCCTCCGGACTCACAACTACTGATGCCAACAATGAAATCCCGCAACAAACATGCAACACAACCTCATTTATATTTGCTAATATACAGGGCCTTAAGCCATCTAGCAACAACAAAATTCCTTTCATTAGTGGACTTCTAGGGAAGTCAAATGCACTGTTTTCAGCCTTCACAGAGACCCACGCAAAAGATTACTTTGACAGTAAAATATGAATACCTGGGTACAACCTTTTCAGATGCGACAGAAGGAACAGACAACAAGGAGGGGTTGGCCTGTATGTCAAAGAGTCGCTCATTTGCACAGAGATACTGAACACCACAAATGATGTAGTTGAAGTTCTGACAATAAAAATCTAGAACCAAAACCTAGTCATTGTACTTGTATATAAGCTACCAGATGCAACTTCCCAACAGTTCAAAGAACAACTATCAAAAATTGACTCCTGTCTGGAAAACCTTCCAGCCCCATTCCCAAACATCTTGCTGCTTGGTGACTTCAATCTTAGACATACAAAATGGAAGAATGTAGCAAATAATTTTGTAGCAGAAATAATCCCTGGAGGCAGCTCAGATGAAAAGTCACACACACATGAGCTGCTAAATTTTTGCAAAAAACACACCCTAAGTCAGCAGATAGTGGAGCCAACGAGACTAGAGAACACACTAGACCATATCTTCACAAATAATGAGGATCTGGTAAGAAACATAACAATATAAAAAACAAAAAATTCTAATCACAATCTAATCGAAGTCCAGACGTACATGCACAGGAGTCCTGATCAGCAAAAGGCATATAGCTATGAGGGTACCTTTACAAAATTCAACTTCAACAACAAGAACATCAACTGGGATCTGGTAAAATATGCCCTAAATGAAACATATTGGGAAGATATCTTAAATTACATGGACCCTAACCAGTGCCTTGAAAAGATCAGCCTCCTGGTAGCTGAAGTATGTTCAAGGCATATTCCTCTACGAAAAAAGAAGAGAAGAAGTTAACAGGAGAGAGAGAGAGACGCTGCCTATAGAGGAGAAGACGAAGAATCACTGAGCTCCTCAAGAATGCCGGACTATCTAAAATTAAAGGACTCATACAGGATCCAGGAGAGTCAAGAGGTGCTAAAAGCGATTAGTGAAATTGAAAGAAATTCGAAATATTTCTTTTCATAAGCCAAAACCAAGGCAAAAACCCCTTCTAGTATAGGGCCCCTGCTCAGACAAGACGGATCTTACACAGATGACAACAAAGAAATGAGTGAGATACTGAAATCTCAATGACTCTTTGTTCAGTAAACCACTAATCCATCTAAAGATAGACAATCCAAACATTTTTTTCATGAATGGGCCTCAAAACCCTGCCAATGTAAGCCAAATTTCTGACATAACCCTAACTCCTCCATACTTTGAGAAAGTCATTGACGACATGCCCATGCACTCAGCCCCAGGCCCAGACTCGTGGAACTGTGTTCATTAAGAACTGCAAGAAACCCCTCTCACAGGCCCTAAGTATACTATGGAGAAGGAGCTTAGACACAGGCGAGATTCCACAGTCACTAAAAACAACGGATATAGCCCCACTCCATAAAGGTGGCAGCAAAACAGTAGCTAAGAACTATAGACCAATAGCTTTAACGTCCCATATCATAAAAATCTTTGAAAGAGTTCTAAGAAGCAGGATAGCAAACCACCTGGACTCCCAAAATTACCCCAGGGCACATGGTTTCAGAGCAGGTCGCTCCTGCCTCTGCAACTGCTAGACCACTATAATATGGTCTTAGTGCTCTGGAAAACAAGCAGAATGCAGATGTAGTATCACGATTTTGCAAACGCCTTTGACAAGTGCGATCATGGTGTAATAGCACACAAAATGCGTGCTAAAGGGATAACTGGCAAAGTAGGCAGATGGATCTTCAACTTCCTAACCAATCGAACACAAAGAGTAGTAGTAAACAGAGTTAATTAAATCGGATGCTGCCATAGTGAAGAGTTCTGTCCCACAAGGCACAGTACTCGCACCTATCCTGTTCCTCATTCTCATATCAGACATAGACAGAGATGTAAACCATAGCACTGTATCATCCTTTGCAGATGATACTAGGATCTGCATGAGTGTCATCCATTGAGGACACGGCAAATCTCCAAGAAGATATAAACCAAGTTTTCCAATGGGCAACAGAGAACAATATGATGTTCAATGAAGACAAATTCCAACTACTCCGTTATGGAAAGCTGGAGGAAATAATAGCTAGGACTGAGTATATTACAAACTCCAATCACACAATAGAGCGGAAAAGTAATGTGAAGGACCTGGGTGTGGTAATGTCCGAAGACCTCACCTTCAAGGACCACAACAATGCCACTATTACATCTGCGAGGAAACTGATAGGATGGATAATGAGAACATTCAAGACAAGAGATGCCAAGCCAATGATGATCCTATTTAAATCACTTGTTCTTTCTAGGCTAGAATACTGCTGTACATTAACATCCCCATTCAAGGCAGGTGAAATTGCAGATCTAGAGAATGTACAGAGAACCTTTACTGCACGTATAAGTTCCATCAAACACCTAAACTACTGGGAACGCCTGGAAGCACTAGACTTATATTCACTGGAGTGCAGGCGAGAGAGATATATCATAATCTACACCTGGAAGATTCTGGAGGGACTGGTCCCTAATATGCACACAGAAATCACTCCATACGAAAGCAAAAGACTTGGCAGACGGTACAACGTACCCCCAGTGAAAAGTAGGGGCGCCACTGGTACACTAAGAGAAAACACAATAAGTGTCTGGGGCCCAAGACTGTTCAACAGCCTCCCACCAGCCATAAGGGACATTACCAGTAGACCTCTGGTTGCCTTCAAGAGGGAGCTGGACAGATACCTAAAGTCTGTGCCAGATCAGCCGGGCTGTGGTTCGTACGTTGGACTACGTGCAGCCAGCAGTAACAGCCTCGTTGATCAGGCCCTGATCCACCGGGAGGCCTGGTCATAGAACGGGCCGCGGGGACGTCGATCCGCGGAATGCCCTCCAGGTAGGTAGACTCCAGGTAGGTAAGCCAGGTGGTATCCGCCACACTCCTTTAGTTTGCACCTACATCTTGACAGGAGGCAGCAAGACAGAAACAACTACATCTTGACAGGAGGCAGCAGGACAGAAACAACTACATCTTGACAGGAGGCAGCAGGACAGAAACAACTACATCTTGACAAGAGGCAGCAGGACAGAAACAAATACATCTTGACAGGAGGCAGCAGGACAGAAACAACTACATCTTGACAGGAGGCAGCAGGACAGAAACAACTACATCTTGACAGGAGGCAGCAGGACAGAAACAACTACATCTTGACAGGAGGGCAGCAGGACATTTTGTTCTTATTAAGTTCTATTCCTCTACTGTACAATTTTCTCAAACTTTCTTTTCTGGATGAGAAAAGGAATAGTCATTCTGTGTCCAATTGATTTCTGCCATAGTTCAGAACAATCCTTAGCTGCTATCTTGATAATCACTGAAACATCAGTAAACTTTCCTTCATCACATTTATATCGCCAACAATTCCTTAACATATCGTCATTGGAGGGAAGTTTGTTCACTGGAAGAACACTGTCATGGCCAAGTTTGTTCACGGGAAGAACACTGGCATGGCCAAACAATGCATGTTCTGTGGCTTTTCTCGCTGTCATTGTAGCCATCTCAGTAGTAAAGTATGTAAGTAATTAGAGTATCTGAAAATAGAGAAAGTTAGTTAATGTTTATAAATACTGCAGAGTACATAGATACAGTACATAAAACACTGCGCTGCGCTACTCAGTAATGCAGACATATTTCAAAATTTAAATCGCAAATTCTGTAGGTTAAACCTCAGCCAATCAACTTCATATTTGACACTGAATCTAAGTGTATATAAAGAACAATGCCTGAAGAGTGAAGTTGTTGTTGATGTTTTGACCAAAATTTCAATGTTCATGTACTTGTAGAAATAAAGATATTATTTATTATTGTTATTATTAAGACCCTTGGGTCTCTGTGAAACAAATTACCAAAATACCCGACGCTTCTTCAGTGCTAACAATCCCCTTCACTGATGTCAGCATGGCAGCCCAAGCTCTCGCTGATGGAATGGCAATCCACTACTTCCAAATCAACCCAAACTACGTTGAAGCCGAAAGATTGCAACACATCATGCAATGTTACATCTATTACTGTTACTTACATACCACCCAAAATTTTCGTACTATGGATACAAAATTCTGCTCGACCTGCGGCAGTGAAGGACATGATTTCAAGGCTTGTACTACCACAACTCCACCATGATGCCTGAACTGTAGGAATGAACACCACACCCTCACTGACAAATGACCAACAAGAAGAGAAATTTTCAAGAAAAACCTGGAACGACGAAAAAAAACAACTGCAAGATCTCCAACATATGTTACAATCACAAAACTGGAAGCAGACACCTCCAAAATACTCAAGGCCACTCAAACTTCATCCTCCACCAGCAACACAGTACCGCCAATACCTGTCGATGAATCTATAAAAATCCACTACGGCATGATGCATGCTCATATGCACAATATGGCCGCCATACCTGGATCCTTCAACACCACCATCAACGAACTCTTCAGGATAAACAACATTCCCAGTTTTACATTACCGGATTCTCCATCTTCTTCAGTCATAATCAAGACCACCTCAAACATCGTCAATGTTTCAACACCCGCAAGTTCCTCTCAAGCTGCTCCACCACCACCATCATCTCCAACATGTGACGAGACTCCTCAAAATCCCACCAATGAGATGCTTCCACTGATTTCCTCCACCACGGAAACGGATCAATCAGAGACCTCACTCCAACCGCACCAATCAACAGGCACGAAAGAAAAAACTCTATCATCAACTGAAGAATGTCCCACTACCACTCCATCTCCCTCCACTGCTATAAACATCACCACCGTCAGACCACCTGCGACCGCTACTCCCACTGCTACCAAAAAAACATCTGCAGTCATAACACCTGCACAGGCTGCTAAACTCACTACAGAATTAAGGGGAATAAAAACCATAAATTCTCAGACTGGCCTGGCGTCAGGTTCTAAACTACTGACCAGTACGAGGATCGCATGTTCTGGGATGAACTCTACCGTCGAATCCAAGATGGAACGGTGAAATTTACCAGCGACCCCGATCAACAACGCACCTCTCAAAACATGCTTGAGGACATCCAAGAGTTCATTACCGAATATGACAGCATGATAAGGAATTGCTCACGTCTCCAGATTGAAATTCAGAAACATTAAAAACGCTAATCCCCACTAGCATAGCTTCCTATTAACCAATCACCATGAAGCTCAGCTACCCCAGCGCTCAGGCCGCGGCCTAAAGCTGGGGTGTGGCTCCAGTGGACCCTGTAGTGGTTGCTCCCTAGGCCCTTCCCGATATGGCCTGCTGCTATGCAGTTTCCTCGGCCCTTCCTGACATGTCAGCAGCTGTGCAGCTGACATGTCCTTAAAGACAGTGCCATGACAGGGAGCCAAGCCTGGGTCACCATCTGGAAAAGACCTGAGCCGGGACAGTACCAGTACAAGAAAAAGATTCTGAAGTTATTTTTGATGATGAAGTTGTTGTTGTTGTTATTGATGCTGAAGTTGTTGTTGAAATTGTTCTTGTTGATGCTGAGGCTCTTGTTGATGTTGAAGTTGTTGATGCAGAAGCTGTTGATGTAGAAAATGTTGGTGTTGATGCTGAGGTGTTTTTGATGATGAAGTTGTTGTTGATGCTAAAGTTGTTGTTGATACTGAAGTTGTTGTTAATGTTGACGTTGTTGTTGTTGATGCTGAAGTTGTTGTTATTGATGCTGAAGTTATTGTTGTTGAAATTGTTATTGTTGATACTGAGGATCTTGTTGATATTGAAATTGTTGATGCTGAAGCTGTTGATGTTGAAAATGTTGGTGTTGATGCTGAAGTTGTTGTTGATGCTTAAGTTGTTGTTGATGTTGAAATTGTTGTTGTTGATGTTGAAGTTGTTGTTGTAGATGCTGATGATGTTGTTTATGTTGAAGCTATTATTGTTGATGCTAAAGTTGTTTTTACTGTTGCTGAGGTTATTGTTGTTGATACTGAAGTTGTTGTTCTTGATGCTAAACTTGTTGTTGTTGATATTGAAGTTGTTGTTTATGCTAAAGTTGATGTTGTTGGGGCTGAAGTTATTGTTGATGATGTTGCTTTTGTTGATGATGTTGCTGGTGATGATGCAGAAGCTGTTGTTGATGATGATGTTGTTGAAGTTGATGTTATGGATGCATACGCTGTTGCTGATATTGAAGTTGATGTTGATGTTGCTCAAGTTATTGTTGTAGATGCTGAAATTGTTGATGATGAAGTTGTTGTTGATGCTGAAGGTGTTGTTGTTGATGATCAGGTTATTGTTATTGACACCGAAGTCCTTGTTGATGCTGAAGTTGTTGCTTTGATGCTGAAGTTGTTGTTTTGATGCTGAAGTTGTTGATGATGATTTTTTTGTTGTTGATGCTGAAGTTGTTGTTGTTGATGTTAAAGTTGTTGCTGAATGTGAAGTTGTTGATATTGAAGTTGTTGTTGATGCTGAAGTTGTTGTTGATGATGCTGAATTTGTTGTTGGTACTGAAGTTGCTGGTGTTGGTGATGTTTAAGTTTTTGTTGTTGATGCTGTCACTGCTGTTGATGCTGAAGTTGTTGTTGGTGATGCTGTCATTGTTGTTGATACTGAAGTTGTTTATGTTGTAGTTGTTGTTTTTGATGCTGAGGTTGTTGGTGTTGTTGATTCTGAAATTGTTGTTGTTAATGCTCAAGTTTTTGTTGTTGATTCTTAAGTTGTTGTTGATGCTGAAATTGTTGTTGATGCTGAAGATGTTGTTGTTGATGCTGAAGTTTTTGTTGTTGATCCTGATGTTGTTGTTGATACTGAAGTTGTTGTTGTTGATGCTGAAGTTGTTGTTGTTAATGTTGAAATTATTGTTGTTGTTGATGCTAAAATTATTTTTGTTGATGCTGAAGTTGTACTTGTTGATGCTGAGATTTTTGTTATTGTTGATGCAGAAGTTCTTGTTGTTGTTGATGCTGAACGGTTTCAGAGAAACATGTTAGCCGGACTTGAGTCCTGGACGTGGAGTGACTGGACTCTGAAGGAGGTGTAGGGATATAGTGGTTTGTGGAGCGTTATCTGAACTGTATTATCGGCGCACCTCTGGCAAGACAGTGATAAAGTGAGTGATGGTGAAAGTGTTTCTTCTTTTAGGGGTCGCATTACCTCCGTGGGAGACCACAGGTATCTTAAGAAATAACATTAGCAATAATAGTAACAGTTTATTATTATTATTATTATTATTATTATTATTATTATTATTATTATTATTATTATTATTATTATTAGTTTTAGATTAGTGTTGGTGATAGTTGAAGTATTAGTATTAATGTTAATGTTTTTATTAGTATTAATATTAATGTTTTTATTAGTATTAATATTAGTATTGATGTTAATGTATAAATTATTATTAGTGGTAGTATTAGTATTGCTGTTAGTATTAATACCAGTATTAATGTCAGTATTAATATAAGGAAGACAATGTAGTACACTTGTTAATACAACACCAGGCTGTGGAGAGACTGCCACTCCTGCGCTGGGCTCAGGGTACCTGGGCTGGAGTCGAAAATATCATCGAGTTCTTCAAGGATAAGGTAAGAATGTTGATTGTGTTTACTATAACATTCTGTTTAACTAACATTTGTCAAAGTCTTACAAGATTATTGGGTTTACTGAACATTCACTTAATCAACTTTTATTGCAAGTGACTTAAGATGTTGTCCACAGACTAAACAAATTTATTGAACTTTTTACGTATTTTTGTTTATGTATCATCCTAAGATGATGTGTCGGCCCATCCTCGATTATTGTCATATCACAAGTGTGAGGGTAAGAGATAGAGCTCGAAAGTAGTAGTGGTGGTGTAGTAGTAGTAGTAGTAGTAGTAGTAGTAGTAGTAGTAGTAGTAGTAGTAGTAGTAGTAGTAGTAGTAGTGGTGGTAGTAGTAGTAGTGGTGGTAGTAGTAGTAGTAGTGGTGGGTGGTAGTAGTAGTAGTAGTAGTAGTGTGGTAGTGGTAGTAGTAGTAGTAGTAGGTGGTAGTAGTAGTATAGTAGTAGTAGTGTGGTAGTATATAGTAGTAGTGGTAGTAGTAGTAGTATGGTAGTAGTAGTAGTGGTGGTAGTAGTAGTAGTAGTGGTGGTTGTAGTAGTAGTAGTAGTAGTAGTAGTAGTAGTGGTGAGTAGTAGTAGTAGTAGTAGTGTGTAGTAGTAGTAGTAGTGAGTAGTAGTGTAGTAGTAGTATAGAGTATAGTAGTAGTAGTAGTAATAGAGTCTAGTAGTAGTAGTAGTAGTAATTGATAGTAGTAGTAGTAGTAGTAGTATATAGAAGTATAGTGTAGTAGTAGTAGTAATGAAGTATAGTAGTATTAGTAGTAGTATAGTAGTAGTAGTAGTTAGTAGTAGTAAGAGTATAGTAGTAGTAGTAGTAGTAATAGAAGTACTAGTAGTAGTAGTAGTAATAGAAGTACTAGTAGTAGTAGTAGTAATAATAGAAGTACTAGTAGTAGTAATAGAATTACTAGTAGTAGTAGTAGTAATAGAAGTACTAGTAGTAGTAGTAGTAAGTATAGTGTAGTACTAGTAGTAGTAGTAGTAGTAGTAGTAGTAGTAGTAGTAGTAGTAATTAGAAAATAGTAGTAGTAGTAGTAGTAGTAGTAGTAGTAATAGAAGTACTAGTAGTAGTAGTAATAATAGAAGTACTAGTAGTAGTAGTAGTAATAATAGAAGTACTAGTAGTAGTAGTAGTAATAGAAATATTAGTAGTAGTGTAGTAATAGAAGTACTAGTAGTAGTAGTAGTAATAGAAGTACTAGTAGTAATAGTAGTAGTAGTAGTAATAGAAGTACTAGTAGTAGTAGTAGTAATAGAAGTACTAGTAGTAGTAGTATAATAGAAGTACTAGTAGTAGTATAGTAATAGAAGTACTAGTAGTAGTAGTAGTAGTAGTAGTAATAGAAGTACTAGTAGTAGTAGTAGTAATAGAAGTACTAGTAGTAGTAGTAGTAATAGAAAGTAGTAGTAGTAGTAATAGAAGTACTAGTAGTAGTAGTAGTTATAGAAGTACTTAGTAGTAGTAGTAGTAATAGAAGTACTAGTAGTAGTAGGTAGTAATAAAGTACTAGTAGTAGTAGTAGTAGTAAAAGTACTAGTAGTAGTAGTATATAGAAGTATAGTAGAAGTGTAGTAATAGAAGTACTAGTAGTATAGTAGTAATAAGTATAGTAGTATAGTAATAAGTACTAGTAGTAGTAGTAGTAATAGAAGTAGTAGTAATAGAAGTACTATAGTAGTAGTAGTAATAGAAGTACTAGTAGTAGTAGTAGTAATAGAAGTACTAGTAGTAGTAGTAGTAGTAATAGAAGTACTAGTAGTAGTAGATAGAAGTACTAGTAGTAGTAATAGAAGTACTAGTGGTAGTAATAAGTACTAGTAGTAGTGGTAGTAATAATAGTACTAGTAGTAGTAGTAGTAATAGTAGTTAGTATAGTAAGTATAGTATAGTAGTAGTAGTAATAGAAGTACTAGTAGTAGTAGTATAATAGAAGTACTAGTAGTAGTAGTAGTAAAAGTATAGTATAGTAATAGAAGTACTAGTTAGTAGTAGTAATAGTAAGTATAGTAAGTAGTAATAGAGTACTAGTAGTAGTAGTAATAAAGTATAGTAGTAGTAATAGAAGTATAGTAGTAATAGTAGTAGTAATAAAGTACTAGATTGTAATAGTAATAGTAGTAGTAAGTAATAATAATACTAGTAGTAGTAGTAATAATAGAAGTACTAGTTAGTAGTATAATAATAAGTACTAGTAGTAGTAGTAGTAATAGAAGTACTAGTAGTAGTGGTAGTAGTAATAGTAGTAGTAGTAGTAGTAGTAGTAGTAATAGAAGTATAGTAGTAGTAGTAATAGAAGTAGTAGTAGTAGTAGTAGTAATAGAAGTACTAGTAGTAGTAGTAGTAATAGAAGTACTAGTAGTAGTAGTAGTAATAGAAGTACTAGTAGTAGTAGTAGTAATAGTAAGTAGTAGTACTAGTAGTAGTAGTAATAGAAGTACTAGTAGTAGTAGCACTAATAGAAGTACTAGTAGTAGTAGTTAGTAGTAATAGAAGTACTAGTAGTAGTAGTAGTAATAGAATACTAGTAGTAGTAATAGAGTATAGTAGTAGTAATAGAAGACTAGTAGTAGTAGTATAGTACTAGATATAGTGTAGTAATAAATAGTAGTAGTAGTAGTAATAAGATAGTAGTAGTAGTAGTAATAAAGTACTAGTAGTAGTAGTAGTAATAGAGTAGTAGTAATAAATTCTAGTAGTATAATTAGTAGTAGTAATAGTACTAGTATTAGTAGTAGTAATAGAAGTAAGTAGTAATAGAAGTATGTAGTAGTAGTAGTTAAGTACTAGTAGTAGTAGACTAATGAAGTACTAGTGTAGTGTAGTAGTAATAAGTACTAGTATAGTAGTAGTAGTAATAGTAGTAGTAGTAATAGAAGTACTAGTAGTAGTGTATGAATGTATGTGTAATAAAGTACTAGTAGTAGTAGTAGTAATAGAAGTACTAGTAGTGTAGTAGTAGAATGAAATCTAGTAGTAGTAGAGTAATAGAAGTACTAGTAGTAGTGTAATAATAAAGTACTAGTAGTAGTATAATAGAGTACTAGTAGTAGTTAGTAGTAGTAGATAAGTATAGTAGTAGTATATGAAGTAGTAGTAGTAGTATGTAATAGAAGTACTAGTAGTAGTAATAGAAGTACTAGTAGTAGTAGTAGTAGTAGTAGAAATAGAAGTACTAGTAGTAGTAGTAGTAATAGAAGTACTAGTAGTAAAGGTTGTAATAGAAGTACTAGTAGTAGTAGTAATAGAAGTACTAGTAGTAGTAGTAGTAATAGAAGTACTAGTAGTAGTGGCAGTGGTGGTGATGGAGATGAGGGTAGCAATAGTAGTAGCTGTAGTAATATTTATAATAATAATAATAGTCTTATAATAATAGTAGCACAGCAGTGGAAGTAGTAATAATGAAGTAGTAATAGTAATAGTAAAACCAGTGGTAGACGTAACACCAGAGAGAGTAACAACAGTGAAAAACTCTCACCAAGACATAAGACTGGAAGGGTAAGTTGTGACGAGTGTTGTGATGTAACATAGTGACGAGTGTTGTAATGTAACATAGTGACGAGTGTTGTGATGTAACATAGTGACGAGTGTTGTGATGTAACATAGTGATGAGTGTTGTGATGTAACATAGTGACGAGTGTTGTGATGTAACATAGTGACGAGTGTTGTAATGTAACATAGTGACGAGTGTTGTAATGTAACATAGGGACGAGTGATGTGATGTAACATAGTGACGAGTGATGTGATGTAACATAGTGACGAGTGTTGTGATGTGATGTAACATAGTGACGAGTGTTGTGATGTAACATAGTGACGAGTGTTGTAATGTAACATAGGGACGAGTGATGTGATGTAACATAGTGACGAGTGTTGTGATGTAACATAGTGACGAGTGTTGTAATGTAACATAGGGACGAGTGATGTGATGTAACATAGTGACGAGTGATGTGATGTAACATAGTGACGAGTGTTGTGATGTGATGTAACATAGTGACGAGTGTTGTGATGTAACATAGTGACGAGTGTTGTGATGTAACATAGTGACGAGTGTTGTAATGTAACATAGGGACAGAGTGATGTGATGTAACATAGTGACGAGTGATGTATGTAACATAGTGACGAGTGTTGTGATTAACATAGTGACGAGTGTTGTATGAACATAGTGACGAGTAATGTGATGTAACATAAGTGACGAGTGTTGTGATGTACATAGTGACGAGTGTTGTGATATAACATAGTGACGAGTGTTGTGATGTAACATAGTGACGAGTGTTGTATGTAACATAGTGACGAGTATTGTGATGTAACATAGTGACGAGTCTTGTGATGTAACATAGGACGAAGTGTTGTGATGTAACATAGTGACGAGTGTTTGATGTAACATTGTGACGAGTGTTGTGATGTAACATAGTGACGAGTGTTGTGATGTAACATAGTGACGAGTGTTGTGAATGTAACATAGTGACGAGTGTTGTGATGTAACATAGTGACGAAGTATTGTGATGTAACATAGTGACGAGTGTTGTGATGTAACATTGATGACGAAGTGTTGTGATGTAACATAGTGACGAGTGTTGTGATGTAACATAGTGACGAGTGTTGTGATGTAACATAGTGACGAGTGTTGTGATGTAACATAGTGACGAGTGTTGTGATGTAACATAGTGACGAGTGTTGTGATGTAACATAGTGACGAGTGTTGTGATGTAACATAGTGACAAGTGTTGTGATATAACATAGTGACGAGTGTTGTGATGTAACATAGTGACAAGTGTTGTGATGTAACATAGTGACGAGTGTTGTGATGTAACATAGTGACGAGTGTTGTGATGTAACATAGTGACGAGTGTTGTGATATAACATAGTGACGAGTGTTGTGATGTAACATAGTGACGAGTGTTGTGATGTAACATAGGGACGAGTGTTGTGATGTAACATAGTGACGAGTGTTGTGATGTAACATAGTGACAAGTGTTGTGATATAACATAGTGACGAGTGTTGTGATGTAACATAGTGACGAGTGTTGTAATGTAACATAGGGACGAGTGATGTGATGTAACATAGTGACGAGTGTTGTGATGTAACATTGTGACGAGTGTTGTGATGTAACATAGTGACGAGTGTTGTGATGTAACATAGTGACGAGTGTTGTGATGTAACATAGTGACGAGTGTTGTGATGTAACATAGTGACAAGTGTTGTGATATAACATAGTGACGAGTGTTGTGATGTAACATAGTGACAAGTGTTGTGATGTAACATAGTGACAAGTGTTGTGATATAACATAGTGACGAGTGTTGTGATGTAACATAGTGACAAGTGTTGTGATGTAACATAGTGACGAGTGTTGTGATGTAACATAGTGACGAGTGTTGTGATGTAACATAGTGACGAGTGATGTGATGTAACATAGTGACGAGTGTTGTGATGTAACATAGTGACGAGTGTTGTGATGTAACATAGTGACGAGTGTTGTGATGTAACATAGTGACGAGTGATGTGATGTAACATAGTGATGAGTGTTGTGATGTAACAACGTAGTGGGAAAGTCTGGCATCTACACAAACAATGACAGAACTAAGATTCTTCTTAGGAAATCTGTGTAGAAGAACTGCTTCAATATGATGGCATTTTTAAGTCAAGAAGCAGGTTAGATAGTTTTAGCAGAGAACCAGTTAATATGGCTGACATCTCAGACATGACAGAAAAAAAAACATTTTTGGTGTAACCGAGAAGAAGACATCTTTTTTGCTCCTTAAGTCTGTCAGACAGAGAGAGGGAAGTCTGTCTGACAGAGAGAAAAGTCTGTCTGACAGAGGAAGGAAGTCTGTCAGACAGAGAGCAGGAAGTCTGTCAGAGAGCGGAAGTCTGTCAGACAGAGAGTGGGAAGTCTGTCAGCCAGAAGAGCGGAAGTCTGTCAGACAGAGAGCGGGAAGTCTGTCAGACAGAGAGCGGGAAGTCTGTCAGACAGAGAGCGGGAAGTCTGTCAGACAGAGAGCGGGAAGTCTGTCAGACAGAGAGCGGGAAGTCTGTCAGACAGAGAGTGGGAAGTCTGTCAGCCAGAGAGCGGAAGTCTGGCAGACAGAGAGCGAGGAAGTCTGTCAGCCAGAGAGCAGGAAGTCTGTCAGACAGAGAGCCGAAAGTCCTTCTGACAAGAGCGGAAGTCTGTCAGCAGAGAGCGGGAAGTCTGTCAGACAAAGAGCCGAAAAGTCTGTCTGACAGAGAGCAGGAAGTCTGTCAGACAGAGAGTGGAAGTCTGTCAGCCAGAGGAGGGAAGTCTGTCAGACAGAGGCGGAAATCTGTCAGCCAGAAGCGAGGAAGTCAGTCAGACAGAGAGCAGGAAGTCTGTAAGACAGAGAGCGGAAGTCTGTCAGACAGAAGCAGGAAGTCTGTCAGACAGAGAGCGAGGAAGTCTGTCAGACAGAGGGGGAAGTCTGAAAGACAGAGTGGAAAGTTTCACCAAAGTAATAGAGAAGACAGGAAGAACAAGGAATGAAGTAGACACTGGAAGCCTTAATGATAGATGGAGAAGTACGAACAAGATTAGTCAAGATTAGTGTCACGAAATTCAAGTTTGATAGCAAGAAGACAGGAGTTCCATAGGAGGAGTGTGCGGTGCATAATAAATAATTATTATAATCATGGCGAAGCGCTAAACCCGTAGGATTATGCAATGCACGTGGTGGTGGGGATGGAAGGTGTTCAGGCTCAATTCAGGGAATTGGAGCACAGATCTAATTCCCTAGATCAAGAGCCCCTCACCAGCATCAAGGAATCTCCCTTGAGAGGGTTCATAATAAAGATATTAAACTAACTTTGTTAAGGTTATGAATATTGAAAATTGGGAAGGCAATGAAAAGGCGATTATCCCTGAGCACTCTGTCAGGGAAAGGAAGTTATCCCTGAGCACTCTGTCAGGGAAGGAGATTATCCCTGAGCACTCTGTCAGGGCAAGAGTTATCCCCGAGCACTCTGTCAGGAAGGAGATTATCCCTGAGCACTCTGTCAGGGCAAGGAAGTTATCCCCCGAGCACTCTGTCAGGAAAGGAAGTTATCCCTGAGCACTCTGTCAGGGCAAGGAAGTTATCCCTGAGCACTCTGTCAGGGAAGGAAGTTATCCCTGAGCACTCTGTCAGGGAAGGAGTTATCCCCGAGCACTCTGTCAGGGAAGGATTATACCTGAGCACTCTGTCAGGGCAAGGAAGTTATCCCTGAGCACTCTGTCAGGGAAGGGGGATTATCCTGAGCACTCTGTCAGGGCATGGAAGTTATCCCCTGAGCACTCTGTCAGGGCAAGGAAGTTATCCCTGAGCACTCTGTCAGGGAAGGAGTTATCCCTGAGCACTCTGTCAGGGCAAGGAAGTTATCCCCGAGCACTCTGTCAGGGGAAGGAAGTTATCCCTGAGCACTCTGTCAGGGGAAGGAAGTTATCCCTGAGCACTCTGTCAGGGCAAGGAAATTATCCCCGAGCACTCTGTCAGGGGGAAGGAAGTTATCCCTGAGCACTCTGTCAGGGCAAGGAGTTATCCCTGAGCACTCTGTCAGGGAAGGAAGTTATCCCTGAGCACTCTGTCAGGGCAAGGAAGTTATCCCTGAGCACTCTGTCAGGGCAGGAAGTTATCCCTGAGCACTCAGTCAGGGGAAGGAAGTTATCCCTGAGCACTCTGTCAGGGAAGGAGATTATCCCTGAGCACTCTGTCAGGGAAGGAGTTATCCCTGAGCACTCTGTCAGGGCAAGGAGTTATCCCTGAGCACTCTGTCAGGGCAAGGAATTATCCCTGAGCACTCTGTCAGGGCAAGGAAGTTATCCCCTGAGCACTCTGTCAGGGCAAGGAAGTTATCCCTGAGCACTCTGTCAGGGCAAGGAAGTTATCCCTGAGCACTCTGTCAGGAGAAGGAAGTTATCCCCTGAGCACTCTGTCAGGGGAAGGAGAGTTACCCCTGAGCACTCTGTCAGGGAAAGAAGTTATCCTGAGCACTCTGTCAGGGAAGGAAGTTATCCTGAGCACTCTGTCAGGGGAAGGAAGTTACCCTGAGCACTCTGTCAGGGGAAGGAAGTTATCCCTGAGCACTCTGTCAGGGAAGGAATTATCCCTGAGCACTCTGTCAGGGAAGGTAGTTTCCCTGAGCACTCTGTCAGGGCAAGGAGTTATCCCTGAGCACTCTGTCAGGAAAGGAAGTTATCCCTGAGCACTCTGTCGGGATGGAAGTTACCCCTAGGCACTCTGTCAGGGAAGAGTTATCCCTGAGCACTCTGTCAGGGGAAGGAGATTATCCCTGAGCACTCTGTCAGGGGAAAGAGTTACCCTGAGCACTCTGTCAGGGAAGGAGTTATCCCTGAGCACTCTGTCAGGGAAGGAATTATCCTGAGCACTCTGTCAGGGCAAGGGAAATCCGTTTAGCATGAGAGTAGACACATCAAACTTGAGGTAGACACATCAAACTTGAGAGTAGACACTAGAAATTTCAGAGTAGACACAGGAAACTTGAGAGTAGACACAGGAAACTAGAGTCAAGAAACTAGTGAAAAGGACATGAAGAAAGAGAGAAATAAAAATACCTTTCTTGAAAAATAGAGAATGATAAGAAAAACAGTGAATGTACATCCCACTGGGCAATGTACATCCACTGGGCAATGTACATCCCACTGGGCAATGTATATCCCACTGGGCAATGTACATCCCACTGGCAATGTACATCCCACTGGCAATGTACATCCCACTGGGCAATGTACATCCCCCTGGGCAATGTACATCCCACTGGCAATGTACATCCCACTGGCAATGTACATCCCACTGGCAATGTACATCCCACTGGGCAATGTACATCCCACTGGGCAATGTACATCCCACTGGGCAATGTACATCCCACTGGCAATGTACATCCCACTGGGCAATGTACATCCAACTGGGCAATGTACATCCCACTGGCAATGTACATCCCACTGGGCAATGTACATCCCCCTGGGCAATGTACATCCCACTGGCAATGTACATCCCACTGGCAATGTACATCCCACTGGCAATGTACATCCCACTGGGCAATGCACATCCCACTGGGCAATGTACATCCACTGGGCAATGTACATCCCACTGAGCAATGTACATCCCACTGGGCAATGTACATCCCACTGGGCAATGTATATCCCACTGGGCAATGTACATCCCACTGGCAATGTACATCCCACTGGCAATGTACATCCCACTGGGCAATGTACATCCCACTGGGCAATGTACATCCCACTGGCAATGTACATCCCACTGGCAATGTACATCCCACTGGCAATGTACATCCCATTGGGCAATGTACATCCCACTGGGCAATGATACATCCAACTAGGGCAATGTACATCCCACTGGGCAATGTCATCCCACTGGCAATGTACACCCCACTGAGCAATGTACATCCCTGGGCAATATACATCCCACTGGGCAATGTACATCCAACTGGGAAAATGTACATCCCACTGGGCAACGTTTGCGATACAAAACAACAACAAGTAGACATGACCATCAAGGAAAGGAAGCAGAGATAAAGTTCTGTTCCTGCTTTGAACTGGATGGTATGAGTAAGGTTGTTAAGGTCATTAAGAAGAGGTTGGAGGAGACTAAGTCAAGTGCCAATAATGACATCATTTACGTAGCGATGCCAGAAACAACTACATACTTCAATATTAGGAAATTGTGCTATTTCGAAATTCCATATAAATGTTAGCGAGGACAGGTTATTTCTGGAAAAGAATCCATAGCAACTCCAAAAGTTTGAGAACTGGATGTACTTTCACAAGCGATAAATCACGAATAAGATCAAGACATCAGTGGGAACAGAGAGAGACGAAGTTGTCCTTCAATAACCTTCACTCTGAGAAAAATTTAAAAGCATCGTCAAAAGGAACATTAGTGAAGAGAGACTCAGTGACAAGACTCAGCATCTTCCAGGACGGACGACTCAGCATCTTCCAGGACGGATAACTCAGCATCTTCCAGAACGGATGACTCAGCATCTTCCAGGACGGACGACTCAGCATCTTCCAGACGGAGACTCAGCATCTTCCAGGACGGATGACTCAGCATCTTCCAGAACGGATGACTCAGCATCTTCCAGGACGGATGACTCAGCATCTTCCAGGACGGATGACTCAGCATCTTCCAGGACGTATGTCGCCTGGAACGTTCATGAAGTTTAGTGAGTGACGGAGGTGAGCAGGAGAAAAACAGCAAATTAGTGATAGTTACCGCATGACAGGAGCTAAGAGATAGTTATCACCTGACAGGAGCTAAGAAATAGTTTTCGCATGACAGGAGATAAGAGCTAGTTATCGTCTGACAGGAACTAAGAGATAGTTATCGCCTGACAGGAGCTAAGAAATAGTTTTCGCATGAGAGGAGCTAAGAGTTACTTATCTCTAACAGGAACTAAGAGATAGTTATCACCTGACAGGAGCTAAGAGATAGTTACCACATGACAGGGAACTAAGAGATAGTTACCCCATGACAGAAGCTAGAGATAGTTATCACCTGACAGGAGCTAAGAGATAGTTATCACCTGACAGGAGCTAAGAAATAGTTATCCCTGACAGGAGCTAAGAAATAGTTTCGTACAGAGTAAGAGATAGTTATACTGACAGGAACTAAGAATAGTTATCGCCTGACAGGAGCTGGGAATAAAATTTCCCTGACAGGAGCTAAAAAGATATTACCCAAAGACAGGGGCTAAGAGATAGTTATACCCTGACAGGAGCTAAGAGA